>NAPT01000353.1:0-29517 GCA_002927785.1 Cladonia uncialis
CACGTTCGTGAGGAGCGACAGGTGTGTATAGTGGACAGAGAAGAAGGGGGAGTGGAGTCAAGGGGGGGAGTGATGGTTGGAGGAGCGCGGGGTCTTCTGCGTCGTGGGAAGCAGAAGCACATGTTGATGTTGTTGTGTGATAGTATACACGGATGTTCCAGGTGAGAAAGGTTGAGTTGAGGATAATGGAAGCCAATACACGAGGCTTCCTTGCAGCTATATAGCAGCGAATTGGGGGCCAGCAGCCTGCATTGAGAGCGGCACGACTCTGACGTTGAAGAAGGCGCAGTGAAGAGGGAAATGGTTAGTTATACAGCATCCGAAGGAATTCTAGGCCTTGAGGACACCTAAAGGGTATAATGCAGGACGACAAATTTATTTTTAGGGAACGTCAGGCTGAATGAGAAAAAGAAAAACAGTGGCCCCGGGGTTGAAAGTGCTTCCTACATGCCTGGTAGATAGCCTTATCCTGAGCGCAGGATGGCTTAGCCTCAGTAACCCTCCTTTCTCACCTCCTCTAGCAATGAATGAATAGCTCCGTCAGGCTTCTCGCGCAATTTGAAACAGAGACCTATGTCTTTTGAGTACCATTTCTCGGAATTGGCTCTAACGGCTTGTAGACTCCTCAACTTGACCTGTATTAGACATATCTCTAGGTATCGCATATTAACCGCTGAAGATGCCTTGGCTTGGGTGAGAGTCTTTCTGTGAGATGATTGGAACCCAGGGGTAGCCTTGTCGGGCCTGCTGTCGTGGAAAAACTGTATCGAGAGCGCGAGTTGGCCATTTCAATGATTGGACATGAGGGTGCGCTGGTGGTTGGAGCATGCTCATTCATTGTATTTTTAGGCAGCGGAGGTCCGCCACGCTTCTTGGATGGTACTGCAGGCCTTTATGGCTTGAAAAAATCATTCGAATTGGCGATCTCTCGCTTGCGTTTCGGACTATTCTGTAATGGTGAACAAGAAATTGCTGGAGCAGGTAGGGAGCAAGCGGGTGTTTCGAGAGATCTGTGCAAGGCCTCAACCTAACTCTTGCGCGGAATCCGTTTATTCCTACCTCTTGCATTCAGTAAATGGATAAGTAGTATTAAAGTTGTGCGTAAGGGGTACTTTCAAAGGAAGCACGCTCCCCATAGTTATGGCCACAAATGGAGGTTGGGCGTGATCGCCCGGCGAGTACGCGCTGAGGGATACGGCTGAATGTATACCCTAATGGCTGTACTTATCTCCGCAAAGTGAGGCTCGCTTGCTGGGGGAGCAGTTGCTGGGGAAGCAGTCGTCGGGCAGGTTCTTGCTGGGAGAACACTGCCAAGTGGACTCAACTTTTAGCAAACTCTCTTACCCAACCGTGGCCTTATATACTGCGCCTCTACACTACCATGTGAAGCATAGAGGCTCTAAGGGCGCAGCCCCCATTGTGCAACTGTCGGCGCTTACTTTAGGCCCGGCCTAAGGTAAGGTTGGAGCAGATGTCTGTCTTCTTAGCAGTCTGAGACAGCGTTGATAGAATATGAGCAACGGCTCGGTTTCAGGGGCGAATATGTACACGCAGCTAATGGAGAGATCACCAGCGCTCTGATTTCTGCAGCCGACTTCAATGGGCCAGAACTTGCACTAGGTGATGAGTGTGATTTAAAGGATGCCGAGGCAGACGACAAGGGAGAAGGCATGATCACGACAGCAACACTCTTTATTAGAGTATATGCAAGTGATATCAGTAAGCTGGATTTTTCAAGCGGATGATAAAAGACGATTGTAGTCTACGAGCAGCAGATATGCGAAGGAAGGATCGTTGGTTCGATAGAAACAATCCTGTCAGTACGATTGCTCTTTTCACTTTCTGGCATGGCGCAAGGCTGGGGGAAGAAGAAGGGTTAGGGTACAGACACCGACTCCAAATCTGACCTGCTGTGCGTACTACTAGATGAATGCACCTCTTACTAGCTTAGATCACTGGGCGAGCACCTCAGGACTGAGTACGTATAGCTGTACGTTAAGACATTTAATGTTGCATATTTGGCCGTACGTATGCCATTGTTAGAGAGAGCGAGGCAGACATTGATAATACTCCATTACTATCTTATCGCCTGTTCATGATGCCTTCGCCTTGCGATTGCCTACTCTCGACCTAGGACTAGTAGTCTTTTTAAGTCTTCTTCACTCATACGGCCCACAAATTTCGCTATACTTTATTGCAGTATTGGCTGGGTCTGACAAGTAACCCTAGGACACAAGCGTACTCGAAGATCGTGCTCTGTTCTCTCGGCAAAGGTATGGTATCGTCCCTATCATATAGATCGTGCGCTAGAGCGACGAAGAAGACGATGTAAGTATATTGTTTTCTTGAAGAAGCGAAGAGTCTGTGTGGGAATATTATTCATCTAACGACCCGACATACTATCAGAATGTAAGCCCCAAGCGCTCAGCTGAAATGCGGGAGGCCACCAACAAAGTGGGAAGGGCTCCACCAATGTGAAAGCGATCGGAAGACCTTGAATGCAAAATCGGACATGCATGAACGAAGATGAGACCCAAAGGTAACCAATGAATCGAGCTTCTGCTTCCTTTGCCACTATCGAAAACGGAAGGCTTCCATCCAATAAAACGATTGGAAGATCTTGAATGCGGAATCCGACATGCATGAAACAGATAAGGTCCAAAGATAACCAAAAATGGCACGAAGATATGCGAGAAGTTGATCGATCTGACTTGTAGGCGATAGTACAAGGCTGAGTCTCAGAAATCGGTGCGGCTTTGCAAGTGACTGAGCAGATCCATTGCAGCATAGAAATCCCACAACAAGCACACAGCCAGAGCTGAATGCCTCTTGCCGTCAAAATCAATGTGTAGGCCGAATAGTCAAACCAGCTGTTTCTCAGCTTGGGTGTATACTTCGAAGTACGGCGAAAGTCCGAAGCGATCAACCACTGATCCGGAAATATCTTGGCTTACATACCCAAGATGTACATCTGGGAGCTTTTTACAAGCCACTAATGTGCATTCTCTTCAATACATTTTCTGAGTTTGAGGGAGACGAACCAGCTTTGTTCGAGCTGAAAATGACGTCTCGGCGCTCAGCTCGCCCATCTTTTCCACTCTCTAACCCTAACGCAACATCAACACTGTGAGAACACCCCTGTGCCAATTGAAGGCCTATGCACGAAGATTGGGGTTCAATTAAAGAAGTTCAATGCGCCCATTAGTACATGTCCTTGCCTCCACATCAAAACTGATCCGACTTCCATTGGTGGATATGGGAAGCCAACAACATGTCGTGGCTCCAATAGCTCCAGTTTTCGTTGCCAATACGTATTCCTGGATGCTTGCGTCCATTGTGTTCTTGGGTGGTTGTGGGTTGGAGTTGGAATCAAAAGCGAGCAGAAGGTTGCTTCGTGAGACGATGGTAGGAGGAGTCTGACACAGAAATGGCAGGGAAGGAAGGCTTTCCGGACGCGGCGCAGATTTCTGTCTTCTTGGCACTCCGTTTTCCGGCTAGGAGCCAAAGTATTTACGAATAGTCTTTATTTGAAGCTCGATGATGGTATTGGGTAGCTATTGCGGGACTGATATTGCAAAGGCTGTTGATTGCGTGTCATCCGGTCATCGACCTATCTGCTTCAGATTTACTGGGGATAGATTAGAGAGAACGCCGTTATGCCAAGACCACCTTCCTTACGCCGTCTGCTATTGATACAATACAATCATCTTCGTTAACCACCCTCGACAATTACAGCCGTGGGATCCCTTTTTATAGTCAGCTCTTCTAGACCTGGCTCATTGTCAATCGTAAGGCCCTTTTCGTTCGCCAGATGAAGGAGGCAAATGAAGCAATAGGACGTTGATATGTCATCCATGGCTTGCTTGGGATAGATTTGTTGCAGGTTGTTCATTACCGAGGTGAATTTCAACGTAGCGTCTTCGCTTTTAACTAAAGCATCTGCGGCGGCAGGTACCTGGGGAGGGATGTTCTGTGTAAGCGTCAGAGCTTGAGTTAATAGCGAAAGATCAGGGGTGAACGTACGTCTTCGAATCCAAAACCCCTCCACATCTCCTCCTTCAGCCGCCGCACATCGACTTTCTTCGCTACCCGAGCGTATTGTACATACTCCGGCCGTAACCTTCGACTTTGCGTTACAAGCTGTGTTCCAAAGGCACCTTCTTGAGTTCCACCTGCTGCACCCCGGCTCTCGTCTCCAGCCTCAGCTTCTAAGCCTGGCGATAACGCTTCTCTGGCATCCGCAAACTCCTCTTCATCGTCTGGTGGCCCGTTAGGGAAGCCAAGACCATCGTCCTGGAAGAAGTTCGCGTCGTAGTTGCCTTGCGGTGCTTCTCCGTCCGGCATGGCTTGGTTTGCATCATTCTCTTTCCGTGCCCAGAACGCTTCGTCCAATTCATTTTCAGGCACCTCTTCCTGTCTCATCACCTGCCGCCGGCTACCAAAGCCAAGTTTTCGTGATCCCAGTCGGGCTTCGGGTTTAAGGAATAGTCTAAGAAGTTGTCTGGAATTGAAATGCTTATCATCAGGGAGTAGATTCCGAGTCTTTGATTTCCATTGGGTCTTTGGTAGCGAGATTGCTGCATTAGACGTTGCTGGTGTGTATATCATCTCGGCAAGGGCAGGATCGAGAGGAGATGCAAAATCAATTTCGAAAGGCTCCTTTTCTTTTCGTCTTGATGGCGCGGGCGCTGAAGCTTTATTAATGTCCTTTATCCTCCGGATCCTCCAGTGCTCAGGTCCGGCCCAATTCTTCTGTAGCGCATTGTCGAAGTAGCTGAGAATGTCCTCATGTCCTCCTTCAGTCTTGTGATGTAATGAAACTGCATATTGATTGCTGGCAGGGTCAAACTCTCCAACTCCTATACCTTCCCCTTCGCTTTCACCAACACCACCCTCTTCAAAGCCCACGTCTCGAATATGCATTTGAGGCTCGATAGCAGCATTCTTGGCCCAAACATCGCCACCCTCTCCAAAACCAGCATCTCCACCAATATCAAAGCCCCCTAGGACACCGTCGTCATCTTCAAATCCAGCGACATTGTCGCCCTCTAGGAATATGCCTGTCTGATCACCGAGACCGCCTTTGACTGGACTGTTAGTTTGCTGTCGCCAGTCTTCGGGCGCTTTGAGGAAAGGTATGTCCAATGATCCAGTAGGATCACCCAGATCGAAGTTCTTTAACGAAGGACATAGGTCTTGCTCGTCTAATTTGGCCAGATCAGGGAAGAACTTCGCTCCTAGTGAAGCAATATCAATCTCCTCTCTCTGAGATTGTACAACAGTACCTTGATCCTGCTCTTCTGGATCAACTTTCTCATCTTTACCACTGTCTCCCACTATAGCCCCGCTCTTTCTCCTAACATTATCCGCCTCGCCATTTGCATCTTCAGCGTCGTCGCTGCTGTCAAAAACTATTCGGCCGTTCGAATCGATAGCCAGATGGTTAAGCAGAAGCCCTTTCGCCCCACCTTCATCAAAGTCCGCTGCCACTTTTTTGAAGAGAGGATCTACAGAGAACTCCAACTCAAATTTTTTGAGCTGTAACGAAGCAAAAGAAGGTGCTAAGGTAGCTTCTGAGGATTTTTGCGTCTTCTATACGTTAGTCCAGGTCCCACAATCTCAACAGTCGTTTCAAACCTACTCTCTTCCTCTTCTTCTTAGCACCGTCCTCGTCCTCTCCACCCTCTTCAACTTCGGAAACTTCTCCTTCTCCTTCCTCTTCGCCCCTTTTGCCCTTTTTGTTCCCACTATCTGCCAATCCACTAAGAAGCTTTCCTGTTTCTGTTGCAACACTGTCTACTCGACTGGTGTAAATCTTGACACAACCATCCAGAGTGCAGCTCGCCTTTTGGAAGTTCACCCCGTCCCCCTCTTTGAGCAGTGACATATCGTGAAAGTAATCAATAAGCGCGAAATTCCATGAGTTTGCGGCATTGATTTTGTTATCTGTAGCCATCTTCATCCACTCTTCAAAATTAGCCAGGATGGGAACGCGCTTCATTGGCGTCATTGAGCTGGTAGCAACCACTGACAGACCACCATCTTCTGCATTCTCTTTGCCCTTAGCTGCATGATTGCGTGGAGTCTTGGGGCTATCGCTTGCTGCGCGATTGTAATTGTTCAGCTTCCGCACAGGTGAGGCCGCGGCCTTCAGCGAGTTCATTTGTAAATCATGTAGTGCTTGCCGAGATTGAAGGCGCACTGCCTTCTCCTGCCGGTCATCATTGAGTGGAATCCTGTGCGTCAGAATTAGAACTTATACGCTACACGCAGAGCGCCCTTACTTACTTGAGCGGCGATTGATGGGCTTGTTTGCGCGGTGTAGTAGCAGAAACATTGTTTGCTCGCGGAGGGTTTGCGACTCGAGGCATCTTGATATGTCGGGGCTTTTGTCTCCTTCAATATGCCCTCAGCCGCAGTATAGCTTCGCTGCTGAACCAGGTCGTCAGGTGTCGCGACAAACGCTGGCTTTGTTTGAATTTAGGGCGTGTTTACAGCAAGCCAGAAGTGGAAAGCGGGGTGGATTTACCAAGAAATTGGTGTGTGAGGACAAGGTAAAATATTCAACCGCTAGAATTTAGTTCTACGGTGGCCGGTAACTTTTGGTTTTCGTGAGCTTTGGCCGGCTTGAACGAGGTCGGCTTAAGAACGATCAGTCGCCATACTTGAATATTCTGCACACGTACGAGGTCCAGCGCTATCCACCTAAGCTCAGCGACCACTCTGAAGAATTTGCCCGGCTCTTGTTACCTCTTCACCACGCATTGCAAGACATATGACCACCACGCTGCCTCGGACGGATCGCTCGACAACAGCAACGAATCGACACGCCTTTAATTCTCAGAGAATCATTCGAATCTTTAAGACGTGCATACATACAATCCGCTAATAAGCTAGAGTTCTGGAGTTGGCAAGGATGCCTGGCTTTGCGGACTCTTTCTGGTCAGGGGACTATGCTGGAGGTTTAGGGGTCCTGTTCGGGAAGCTTCAGCAGGGCGTGGTAGAAAATCAGCAGATTTTGACCATAGCGAGGATGCGAGCTGATGCCGAAGAGATGTACGGCCGGAAATTGGCAGACATTGCCCCAACGACGGACAAAATGACTGGAGGCTTCGCCAGAGATGATGGGGCAAGCTTACGGAAAGCTTACGAGGGGGTACGCGGAGAGATGGAGGAGGCCGCCAAAAACCACAGAAAAATTGCCTCGAATATCAGCGAATTGGTAGTATTACCTTTTAGTCGATGGTGTGAAGCTCACGAAGGCCGTGTCCAAAATTCTCAAGATGATTTGCAATCTCGCATGAAAGCACACGACAAGCAAGCCGACTACGTCAGGAAGTTGCGGAGTGCATACTTCAACAAGTGCCGCCAGCTGGAGGATTTGGAAGAGGAGAACAAGTTGGCCTTCCAGAGCCCTGAGAAAGAGATAGCCAGTCCAAAGCTGGCACCACCGACCATTAAATTACCTGATCCCAAAGACACAGAAGAAGATGAGCCACTCGAAATTGGAGATGAAACATACGATCCAGAACAGGTCAAGAAGATATTAACACACATGCTGAATACGATCAAGTTGGGTGAAACTAAAGTGCCTATCTTGGGTACCTATCAAAATGTATCCACGGGCTCCGACATCACAGATTACATACAAAGGCACATGGGCGCAACAAGTGTCAGCTATGCAGAACGGGTTGGTCAGGATCTCGTTACACACGGGTTTCTAAGACTGATCGGCACTGTGGGCAATACGTTCGCCAACAGCTCGAAGATGAATTATCAATGGCGGACCAGGGCATTTCAGATGACAGGTATTCCGGAGAAAAAGAAGGCTTTGGATCGGGTTTCATCGATAAGCTCGACGGCAGACAGCATCGACTCGCCCATTGTTGGTTCTATGGGTGAAATGCTATCAACGTGGAACCCTCTTAACAACGCACATCCCAATGAAACTCCTTCGGAAAGATTGCGTAGAGAGTCGCATGAAGCAGACGAGCGCTATAAAGCCAGTGTCCGCCGACTCGATGAGCTACGTTGTCAGCTGGAAGAAAAGATGATTGATCACCTTAAATTCATGGAACGATGTGAATTGGACCGCCTAAAGGCTATCAAGGCTGTCATCCTGGATTTTTCTGGTGCGATCAGCAACGCCATACCCAGCCTGCAAAGTACTGTCGACAATATGATGCTATATCAAGAAACTGTCCAACCTGCAGGTGATCTCAGGTATCTGCTTGAAAATTATCGAACAGGTGCCTTTGTCCCAAAGGTTCAGGTCTATGATAACTATTACAACACCGTTGATGGTAAGGTAGCAGGATTCGATGCTTGCCAACAATTACTGATCTGAATTACAGAGCAAACTTACGGTGTAGATTTGGAGGCAAGAGCACGAGCTGATAGGAAGCGAGTACCAATAATAGTCACAACGATTCTTACTTTCTTAGATAACCGTCAGTAGTCTTCAGCAGTTTCTTGCAACCTCAAGCTGATAAGAGACTGCTAGATTATCCCGATTTGGAAGGCGACGAGGCTCGCCGTGGTATCTGGCTTGTTGATGTACCTCTGGCAGCTACACATCACCTTCGTAAAGCCATTAATACTGGCAAAGCGATACCACGCGAAGTACTTGAGCGCTATGAGATACCCATTGTTGCAAGTGCATTGAAACTATATCTCCTCGAACTCCCCGGTATGTTATGTTCTCTCTCAACCCTCTTTGAGAGCCTAGTTCATGAGTGGATTAGATTCTCTTGTCTCATCTCAAGTCTACGAAATTATTAAAACAATTTACTCGACCCCGGATTCGGCTACCTCCGCACAAACTCGCATTTCTGTACTTCAAAACACATTAGGACAGTTGCGCCTCGCAAACATCGCCACCCTCGACGCTCTAACTACTCATTTTACTCGCCTTATCGAACTTACCTCCGCAGACGAACCTTACATCTCTGCCCTCGCGAACACCCTAGCTCCCTGTATCCTTCGACCGCGTACCGACACCGCCGTAACAATGCACGAAAAACATGCCTACCGTCTCATACGTGATCTCTTTGCGCACAAAGAAGAGATCTTTGGCGAACTTAAGCGCGCGTCCACACTCTCACACACACCTAGTGGAGGTAATGCTTCCAACTCCGCTCGCATGAGGGCTATAAGTACAGACGAAAGCAACCGCCGGGCGAATATGGAAGCGCGGAATCGGGCAATAGCCTCCAAATCACGAAATAGCAGCCCTGCACCCCATTCGAACGGACGAAACCATCGAAGAGACCGATCAAGCGATCCACCGGCGACGAGATTCCCAATCCATCCAAGCTCACCCGCAGTAAACGAAAGCCAGCCACGAAGAACAGCCGTGAGGGCGAGTCTAGAAGTACCCGAAGAAGGCACATCTCCAGTCACAGAACGACAATCCAAATCAAGCAACGTCAGCAGCCTAATCAACAGCATCAACAATAACAATACCACCACCACAAAATCCATTCCCGAGAACCCACCACCTCCATCTTCCCAAGCCGAGCCTGAATCCAACTACACACACTACACCGCACCCGAAGACACCAACGGCACCACCACCTTCCCTGAAAAGCGCGACTCCATGAACCGGAGTAGCCGTTTCCCACCACGGAAGGCCGGGGCGGCGGGTAGTATGGGTCGGAACGCGATTGGAAATAGAACGAGTGTGGAGTCGGGGATTGGGACCCGGGACAGCATTAATAGAGATAGTATGGCGAGTTTGGGTTCGGAGGGTGGTGGTGGTGGTGGAGAGAGGCAGGGGGTACAGTTAATTGATAAGCCGATGGATGATTGAGTATGCATGCGAGTAGGCGAGGAAGGTTCTAGCGTCGTTTCATAGGGTAGGGAGGTGGACTTCTTTGTAGCATATTGATGATTAGGGCGGTCGGTCTGTATATCAAAAGCATGATGAGGAAATGGAAATTTATTCACGTGTAGAATATACAAATGCAACTCGTTTCACGCTTTATAGAATATGTACTAATGCTAAAGAACTGCAAGTAAGGTATTCAGTCTTATACAACACACGCTATGCTCCATGCAAATGCAAGGATCTAGGCTCAATATGCCTATCACCAGGTCATTGACTCCATTCGTTCACCCATCCACCCATTGGTCAATCAGAGGCCAACAGATTCATCAAGATCCCGCCGCCGACTCCATTCAAACAACTCTTCATCTCCGCTGCATTAACAAAACTCACAACTCTCTTCTCCTTTCCTATAACGCCCTTACCCTTCTTGCTCGGCGTGCTCGGCACCATACCAAATCCCCTTCCACACTTCTCTTCCCCAATCAAACTCAGCGTCTCCAAGCCCGAAACAACATCCGCAAATTCCGTGCTGGTAAGCGGATGCAGAGCTTTATCCCGCTTACAAAGCCCACGGTAAGTCTCGTACAAACTTCTAACAGTGGGCGCAGGGGGGCTTTTGGAAGGCGTCGCGAAAATTGAAGCTTCGCCTTTGTTGGATGTTTCTTGATGAAAGATCAGAGCGCAGAGTGCAGCTTTTTGCTGTAGGTTGAGCGTTTGTAGGCGTTGGGTTGTACCATTGCTGAGTGCTGCGGCGGAAACGCGTGAGACGTGAGCAATAGTGGCGCGAGGGGCTGTCTGGGGTGTGAGCGTTGAGAGGAAAACCGCCAGGCTAGGGGTGGAGCATGTCGGAGAGGAAAGATTGGGATTTTCGCCGAGTGGTCTCTTGGAAGGAGAGGTTTGGAGAGATAGGTCAAGCTGGAAGTTTGCCTTTGTTTCGGCCTCCACCAGATCCACGGCTCGACGGGCTATGTCGAACGCTTTTCGAAGATCACCACTTTGGGAAGCCACTTTTTTGGAGCACAGTTGTATCGCTGTGGGATGCAGAAATGGGACGTAATCGCTTTGAGCCACGTCGCCTGGTGTAGAGAGAGATTTGAGCTTGGTGGTGACAACAGTAGCAATCTGAGACGCCGTATAGGGGAGGAATGGCAACAATTTTGGTTTTAGGTTTCTAGCCTTGAGCCGTGGTAGAAATCGATCTGTCAAATCGAGCGCGTTCGCTATCCCAATAACCACAAGGCGTGACGATCGATGGAGGGACCATTCAAAAAGTGTGTACAGAATCTCCAAATCTAGCGTCAAAAGATGGTCGATTTCGTCCAAGGTAACCAGGTATGTACAAGGGGCAGCTCTCCATTTTGGTAAGAACATAGCTTTTAGTTGGACAATGGGATCTTGCTCCATCTCGTAGTCACTGCCAACCAGCTCTTCTATGAGTCTGCCATACACGTCGGTCGAGCTCTTTGCGCTCATGCAATTGACGTATGCAGTCTTGATTCCCTCAGAGCTTTTAAAATTTTGGCAGACCTCGCTGACCAGTGCACTTTTGCCTGTTCCTGGAGGCCCGCTCACGTACATACACCGGCCGGATTTAGAGGCAATGCCTGCTTCGATGAAATTCTCCAACTCTTTTCTCTCATCTTCCCTGCCGATCAATGGACCAGGAACGGCGCTTCTCGTGAATAGTTGACGTGCGCGGTTATAGACGGTTTGTGTATTGCTCGGAGTTGAAGGCGTTCGCGGGGTTCGAGGTGTTAATGGCTTCCCACTCAACCCAACTCTATGGCGAGGGGTGATAGGTACGCGCTTTGAGATCGCATCACGGTGTCGAGGTGTTTTGGGCGTTGGAAGCTGGACAACATTCTCATCTGAACAATCTGGAGCCACATTCTCGTCGTTGGCAATGATCGCGCAGGCTCTGCGCTTGACGCGAGAAGAAATGGAAGGGCAGTCTGGCAGCTGTTAGACAAGGCAGTGGCAACGTGGACGTTCTGTAGTCATACCATTGCTGGACTCGGTAGCTCTTGCTCTCTTCCCTAGTACCGACGCCATTGCTCGAGGAAAGTGTCGCTGTCTTAACGTGGTACAAGGAAGTTGCGGAGCGCCAAGTTCAGCGCGACGCGATTTAATGACCTGATCAGGGTCCAGCTTTAGTACGTCCTGTTGTTACAGATACTTAAAGTAGGACGGCTAATTTCGCCTCGCCAAGGCGTTGCACAAGCAATTTTATACATGTGGCTATTCCGAGCCGTGTCCGAGGCCAGATCCGAGATCTGCGTCCTGCCTTCGCTGGCAATGTTAAGCCAGTCGTACAGTGTACCTAGTTAACAGATGGGTAAAAACAGCTTGTAGGGATCGACTCCATGAAGCAGCATTCACAAAGCTGTATCGGAAAATATTCAAAATCCTCCTGTCACTGTGCATTTGGCAGGGGAGAATACAGGTACCCGTATGTAACCCAATAAGCACGGCACCAAAGTGGTTTAGCACCAATGTGCCGTTCGTATGAGGCCAATACTTCTCCTCCATCTTTCCCAGGTGACTTCGCGGTGCAAGGGTCGATTGATGCCTCTCTGTGGTGGCTCGAAGCACGAAGTCTCAGTGTAATGAAAAGAATGACCACGCGACCGAGGTAGAGCGATGCACTTTGCTTCCAGCCCTCGAGTAGTAGGCAGACTGATCGCTGTCACCTGCTCGTCTCCCCATGATGCCAGAGAGCAAGTATCGGGCGCAACGCTCTCCATCGCCTAAAACAGCACCTTCTGTACTCCCTCCTTTGTCCAAATTCTATTACGGACCTGCCGCAGGTTGGGCTTCAACAGAATCGTCTCCCAGTCATAACGGTATGCGACAAGTACAACATGCCAAGACTTAAAGGACCATCACTGATGAAGCATCAACAGGTTCCACTTGGAGTCTGAATCACAATCCTGAATTACCATCAACAGTCCCCCCTCGATTATCGCCGGGCATACCCGCCTATACGTCGCCTCAATGGTCAAACAATTTCCCGCAAGCTGAAGAATCAGCGCAAGGATGGCACTCCCCCTCTCCTTTACCTTCAGCTCCCTCTCCAAGTCAATTCGGAAGCATGGCCTTTAGTTCTAACAGCTACGCCTTCATGCCTGCCGCCAGCCAGGAGCCAGTCAATACTACTTGGGACAGTGGACCTCCAGATACTTCAATGTGGGGTGTAAATTACAAACACAAGTACACCCAACCACGCCCTCCAGGGCCAATATCGAAACCACCTTTACCAGTAAGTGTTTCTCAGGGGTATTATACCATTGATCATAGACTAAGATCCCATATCTTTTAGCCCAGACCAACCCCCAACTCAGAACAGCACGCTTCATATACATCAAAGACTTCTTCTACCCGCCTCTCAGCTACAACGATCGATGTACCTCTTTTTCTCCAACCTGTCGCTTATGACCCAGAGTCTGCGCCGTCGTTACCACACCGACCGCCATCTCCAGGCCGAGATATACAGACCTCGACCTCTCCTCCTCATCCCCAGAGGCTACCACCACCGCCCCCTCGCAAAATACCCTTAGACCAAGAAGATGAGCCGCAAGAATCACAAGTTGCCATTGGGCGTCCCCAATACGATCCAGAGCATAGTTACGACGAACGGCCCCAGAGTCCCCAAAAGCTACGCCGTCCTCGCTTCGATCCCCAGAAATCACACGATACCGGAGTCGGCTCTAGCTCATCTCAATGGGAAGATCAAGAACAGGGACCTAAAATTCCGACACCGCACTTCTCTAGCTTCAATGTTGAATCAGCTTTACCACCCGTGCAGGATCTGCACCAGGCATCAATACCCTCGCAGCAGGGTCAGCCTCCTCTCACGGCTGTAACTCACAACAACGATAGCGATCGCTTTCATGTGGGTCAGCGTTTACACAAATCATCGATCTCGCCCATAGGTCGCAACGATTCAGACCGCTGGATACCTGGCTCAAAGCCATGGGAATCTAACGCAGCCTACACACCATCTCCAGAACAGCGCCATGCTGTTCTATCACACGATGGACAGTCAATATCGACCACAGACTTTTCTTCTACTACCGCAGGCAAGTCTACTCCAGAGTCACAGCAGACTTCGAATACGTCTTACCGAGAAAGTGAGAATCATGTGGATGAGAGTAAACAAGCGCAACAGGGAGACGACTCGTTCTACTGGAATTCTGGCCCTTCGTCCTCAGAAGCTGATGGAGATCGTAGCCAACTTGGGTCTCCCACAGCGACACCCGGAGAATCCATTTTGGGCTCTAGAAGCTCGGCGACGACCTCGACGGCAGTTCCATTTGAGCATGAAGCGCTCCCCACCCGGTCTACAAGTCTTTCGCCTGCGCCAGCTGTACCATATGGGGCGTCTGCGTTAGGGTTTGGTGGACCGTCAGATTGGGAATACTTCGGAGATTATGAGGCCGAAGAAATTGACGACGAGGAGCTCTATAGCCGTCCCAGACCCCAGGACAGCGCAAATGTGAAGGATGTCTCAGCTGAATTACCAGGAGACACCGTTTCTGCCGAAGCTGAGCAAAAAAGCCAAGAACCGAAATCGCAAGACTTGGGATCAGAGTCAAGGAAGACGCTGCCATTACGTGACACATCTCGTGCAGAGCAGCTCAGAGATAGTGCATCACAGGGAGAAGTTGCACAGAACAAGCCATTGCCCGATCCTAGTGGTCACAGCATGGCACACAGTCGGGACCAATCTCACGCTGTAGGAAGCGACGCAGAAATGGCGTCAGACATGTCTCACGATCAGCGACCAGATCTAGATGAAGTAATACGAGCATGGTCAGACGCTCCATGCGTGGGAAGGCTTGAAGACAATGGTCAAGGAATCGACACTGGACCTGAACCGCCGGGCGTTGCTGAGGCATCCCTAGCTTCTACACCCCAGGAAAGAATGCTGGGTATTGATGTGATTCTAAAAGATGCCCCTTTACTACCAAGACTGCCTGCTTCACTTGAGCAAGTGTACTCTCCTGGAGAGCATAGTCGACCTAGCAGTGATTTTGGGATTATGGATGCGACCGCTTCCATGACCCACGCAATCAACGAAGAGCAGACTCCCTTTCTCCCGAAGCGACCTATGGAGCGCAGTGACCTATTCAAAGGTCCAGGCACCCTCCTGGGGGGAGATGGTGGGGGCCTGGATCAAGTCAGGCCTGATGACGATCAAGTACCACATATAAACCAAGCCCTGCCTAGTCACGGAATCATATCAACAGATACCCATCAAACCGTGCCCACGACCTCGGACATCAGAAGTAATGCATGCGATGGGACTCTTCTAAGCGGCGAAAAAGAACCTGCTTTGGAAAAGACCGACCTGAATGTTCAGAAAACTTCTCAGATGCCCATGCCAGAATCAACAGAGAATTCAGCTTCATTACCTTTACAAAATGTCCCTGACCGAGCTTTAAGCGAAGTTCTGCCAGCTAATGTATATTCTTCGGTGCCGATAGCCGACAAGCCTGGTTTACAGGGGAACCTACCAGAGCCTCAGCAGCAATCAGTCCACGATGACTCTTTTGCCAAAGCCTCCTTGTTTCCCCTCAGGACGGATTCTGAAGAGACGTCACAGTTCATTCAACCACAGAGTACTCGGGAGACAACCCGAGGTAGTCAAGAGATAACGCGTAAGGCGTTACCAAAAGCCTCGACGGCTATGCCCTCCCTAGTACCGAAGGAAGGATTGCAGATCGGGAGTCATATCTCATCTTTTGAGCAACAACCGCATGGAGACTCGAAGCCGTCGGATGCCGTTGAAGCCGTCGACCACCCAGCGCCAAGCCTAGAGACCAGTAGCGAGCCCACACAAGAACAGGTGGTCGCTCAGCCCGTGCTTCCTGCTGTCGCTGCTCAGGAACCAATCCCAAAGATAGATCAAGGCGGCGACCCATATGGAGACCTGGATCCATGGGGCAAAGCATCGCTGAATCGATTCGCCGCGATGCTGCGGGAAGAAGCCCGAGCGGAGAGTAACAAAGACAAATTAAATATTTTCAACGTCTTTACAAGCCGCGAGTCTCGCTTGCGTGTTGTCTTATATGGCACCGATGAGGAACTCCTAATGCCACTGAAACCGGCAGAGCACAAATCAGAGGCTAAGCCAAAGCCGGAGAAGGTCGGGTTCGTGAAGCAGGCTGTCCAACGGGCTAATACAATGAACCTTCAGCGTTCATTGAAGGCACTTCCTGCACTACCGTCAAACAGAGACAGCGTTATGGGTCTCCCTGGAGATGTATTGGCCCCTCTCGTGATTCAAGAGGGCCCAAACTCAAAGGCAATGGGCGAGATGTCTCAGGCATCTGGTGAGGATACACCCGAAGATGGAGCCCAATACAGTCCTGGCGGCAGGCCCATAATTACTCCACGACTTTCGAGGATTGGCAAGGAGAACGGCGCAGGGTCTATGCAGCATACACGTTCATCTTCTATGCAATCGACCCTACAATCCTCTGAAGCCGCTGGAGCTATGAATGCAGTGCACTCGCCAGGTTCGGATGCGCCAATTGCTTTGGGAACTGGAAGTACAGAAAAGTCTAAGCAGCCACAATTTACACCCGTCAAACCCAGCGAGGGTCGATCCGAAGTGAAGAATTATTTGACCAATCGAAAATCGATTTGTCGACCGTATGCGAGCTTAACACAAGGCACGTTTGAAAGTGGGTCCAGCTTTGGGAGAGAACGGGATCTCAACCTTCCCGGGAATCTGAATGCCCCAATCACGGCACCGACCAGTCAGTACAATCCAAACCTGGAGGTCAAAGGGGATGATGCTTCCGACAAGACGATTAAGTCGAAGCCCACACGGGTCGAGCCGCAGACTGATCTGCGCCGTTTCGTCAAGGCTGATTTCGATCCACTACTTTTGGTCCTGCCAGAGTCAGAAGCGATTGTTCCTGAATCCACTCGACTTGCAGACCTCAAGAACGTCATAGAGGCCGTTCCGGACGATTTTAGCTTCATACACCAAAGCGTTGTTGCCTGGGACGCTAAAGCGAAGAGACAACGTGAAGAAAACGACAGACAACGGCATGCACGACAGGTGGAATCCGAGCAGAGGATTGACTCGCTTTTCGACGACCATGAGATCGGGTATGGGGACATATCGGAGCTTGAGGCAGAATTCAAGCAGTCGGAAGCAGCCAGAAGAGCTGATGAGGATCGATCGGAATATCAGACTTTCGTGGCTGATGTTTTCAACGTTGTGTGGACGCGGCTGCACTTTGAGCTTGACCAGCTTATACCTCATTATGAGCAGTACTCAATGTTGATGAACGATACGCTAGCAGGAAAAGACATGTTTGAGGGATCGAAAGACGGACTTCCGCTTGCACCAACAATGAGTGCCTTCCTCGGTTTGCATCAAAAACTCGAAATCCGGCATCAAAAGGCATTCGAAGCAGTCCTAGAGAGAGATCGGCGGTTGAAGAAGACGGAGATTTCGCGCTGGTATACTCTAAGTGAGATTCCGAAGGTTAAGCAGCTAGAAAAGAAGTTCGAGGATGCGGAGAAGAAAGCCATTATCGAATACTGCCAGCAGCGGGATACAAGAGCCAACAGGCTAATGGATGTACTCGACCAAAACACCCTTCGAGGGGTGGGTGCCAACCAAGATTATATGGAAGCTATTATGAAAGCAGTACGCAGGATCGCGTCTGGCAGAGCTTTTGCTTCTGTGCCTGGCTCGAACGAGCCGATGGCTGGTCTTGAAGAAGTGAAGAAGGCCAAAGCTGTTACTACGTTCCTGGCTACGTCATCAGAACAAATCGTGCAGACGTTCCACGTCGCTGACATGCTCCTGAATTCTGCGGACTACGAAGTATCCGTCGCAAAGGCCAAAGTCGCGAGGGCGGATCAGACCACGCTTGCAAAATTGAAAGAGGAAAGGATGAAGGAGGATCAAAAGTTGATGAGAGATCTGGAGCATCGGTTGGCGCTTATCCGGGAAGACTCTCGCAGGACGAATGACGAGATCGTCAAATTGATGCTATTCTTGGGCGTGCAGAACGGGAGGGCGGATAATTCACCAGTGCATGCAGACCCTGCTGATGCAGGACACCAAACAAGAATAGAAAAAGCGTTGGAAGAAGCTAAGAAGAGGAATGCATTGAAGGAGTCTGGTGGATGATTGCCCGTCGCCATTTTCTGGTGAACGCGAAATTTTGATACCCCTCGCAGCGCACAGCAGGCGAGATAGCATTGATGGGGGCGGGAAAAAGGCGTTGCTACCATATTTGATGATCTGCAGATATACGGATTGATTGGGACTGGGGTTGTTTAAGCGTGACGAAATGGTCTTACGATTCTTTATTATGATATGAGGCTCTTGGATACGTGTGCACAATATCCAGGGCGCAGGGTCCGGTTGTACATAAAGATATATACATACTAATCATAATCTATACTGTCGATGAAGATATTGTTAATTTTTCGATCTTGGTGCCATGTGATCGAGGAAGGTGAAAGATACTAAGCTTCGCCTTAGATAAGGTAAACACAGCATGAATAGGTGATCGCTAAGTCGGAAACCGTCATGTTCCCGAAGTGGTATCCCACTAACTTGATTGAGTAGCGCAAGAGTAAGTCGAGTTGGAGATATAATGTCCGAATTAGTACTTATGGCCCAGCCAGCTCGTTCCAAGTTGCGGTGCAGGAAGGGACAGGTGTTGAGTGGCAGCCTTCTATGACAGATGACTCGCGTGCTTGCCGAAGTCGCCAAATCAATGAGTTGGCGCGGGTGATCAGCGTGGCTGAGATGGCATTAGCCTTCCCTCCCCGAATTATGGCCTGCAAACCCCAACCAATGAAGCCGCCGCGACTGTTATGGCTGCCCCAAATCTCGCGCCTTATGGAGGCGGACGTCAAATCCGTTGCGCCACGTTCACTGGGAATAGGAATTGTTCCTCGTATAGTGGCTTCGTAGGGAGGGAATAATAGGGCATGGAAATACAAATAATATTGTTACAAGTATTCCCACACGCTTCCAGACTTCGGCAATTGTAAGGGGAGTTTCGTCCTTGCTGCCCAGGGCATGGAAAGCGTGCGCGAGTGCGAGTGCGAGTAGGAGTAGTGATCACTTGCAGCGTAAGCTCAGCTCGGTAAGGATAACGCAAAAGGGGAGAGGCAAAGAGGCAAAACAAAGGTTCAAGAAGGGGAAAGCGCATGGCGTCTGCATGAATTTTCGCATTCCCTTCAGCATTTTTCACCTAGGAAGCTACATGCGCCCCAAAGCTCACTCCACTACTCGACCGCTCGACCACTCCCACCACTCCATCTTCGTATCCAACCCAGCCAGATCTAGGAATATCTCGGATTTCCAAGCAGCTTGATGATGATGCAAATGCTCGTCCTTTAACTTAGATTATCCGGCAGTGTGACTGAATTTGTCCCCACGGTTGTAGCTTCTTGCCCTTGGAACTAACGGGAAGATTTTACCTGCCCAGCCACCACTTTAGCAGGGCGGTGGCTGTTAGCCTTGCTGTGACGCAGGTTCGCTGCGACCCCAAATCAAGTTCACCTCTCCTCCATACCAAATCCCCAACCGTCTGGCCATTGATCACCATCGCAATTGGCAGCGACCACACAGCACGACTCTACAGGGTCCTCTGTATGAAACTTTCGGTACTGTCGCTATCGTGCAACCACAACCACTTTGCTCGCACATGGCGCACCAGGCTGACTGAGACTTGATCTACGGCGCCACAAACAACAGGCAAGAACCTCAGGATCTCGAAGACTTGCTATACAGCCATCTATACCTTTTCTGCACGTTCGCAAGGGCGCGCGACCAGATCAGTACACGTTAGATCTGTGTCCTTGATCCTGTGCAAACATCACGTCGCCGGGCGATGCGTTCTTCAGCATTCGGCCAAAGACAGTATCTCAATCGGCTAAAAGGGGACCTTGATCACGGTGAACAATATCTAAGGCCTTTGAGCTCGAGCCTGATCGAATGGAACGGGGTTTGCTGGGTTTTACACACCTTATTCTAGGTATGTTCGCCTTGACCGCCTCGCATAAGTCTTCCGCTCGGTTCATACGTTCTTTGAAGCAATTACTCTACACATTTATCCCAGCTTTCTGCCATTGCGCGAGTGCGCACTCCGGGATATACGCTAGTGGAGAGGCTAATGTCAATGATCGTGGCAGATAATACTCCCACCTTGGCTGGCAACGGCACCCCCATATCAAGTGAAATACAAGCGAGATTTCCTTAGATGGCAGATTCCGTTGCCACTAGTTACACATCTGATGCGGCAGCTGCGCCAGTTGAACAATCTGCTAGTCCGTTCGCCGCTCAAAGCCCTCGTAAACGCCGACGCTCTTCAAAACAAATCTCCGCTATTGCCCCAGAATCGAAACTGGCCAAAGCGAACCTCTCCCCCCGTTTTACGCCGCCTCTACTTACAGGAGCAGCAGGCCTACTTGATGAAAAACGGGCCAGGGAGGAACAAGCAAGTATTGACGGCAGACAGCAGAGCCCAAACCCGGCTCGCAAAGCTCTTGGGGATCTTTTAGCATCGCAATCGGCTGGCATGAGCATGCCACAAGATGCCCCGAAAGAGGCACCGCCCCTAAGTAAGCCACTTGCTGAGGTAGCTTCTTCAATACAACTGCCTCCAGCAGAAGGCCAAGCACCCTCACAGAACGCGAGCACTGCCCATACAAGCCCTCAAAGTACGGCCAGCTTCCGCACGTTGGACAGCACGCCTGCCGCGACTATTACCGCTAATGGAGCGTCGGTAGCAAGCCCTGGTCAAATGGACGATATCGCTGGGGACGATGAGGAGGGTTCAGGTCAGGACGTACATCACCAGACCCGTGATGACGCCAGTGGTGTAGATCCAGATGAGGGCCGATCTACGAAGGCGTTCACATACCCCGGGCCGATGCTGGGTGCTCAAGCACATCGAACACAAAGCTTGCCGCAATCTGGGTACGGAGGTGGTAGAGACAGCACGAGGTCTCCATCCACCAAGAGACACAAGTGCCCGTACTGTAGTACTGATTTTACCAGGCATCATAACCTGAAGAGCCACCTCCTTACCCATAGCCAGGAAAAGCCCTACAGGTGTGATACTTGCGAAGCTAGCTTCCGACGCTTACATGATTTGAAACGACATACTAAGCTTCATACTGGCGAACGACCTCACGTATGTCCTAAATGTGATCGCAGCTTTGCTCGTGGCGATGCTCTAGCAAGGCACAACAAGGGTCAGGGAGGCTGTGCAGGACGTAGGTCAAGTATGGGTAGTTTTGGTGGCGATGATAAGCACGAAGATAGGATGCGTGCTGGTGACGGTGACGGGATGACTGGGATTATGTATACTGGCGAGGCGTCACATGAACCTGAACATATGGACGAAGATACTGAAAGCCCCAGTGGGAGGAGCCTTCCAAGCATACGGAAGCATGAGGCGCCTGATGATAACCACCGACAAGGGCATGACCATCCTAGCATATACCAATCTCGACAGCCAAGCACTTATCCCCCAGTAGCTGCTCGACCATCTACAGGCGGCTTATATCCGCCAACGGCAAGTCCGAGAGGTGGCTCCATTTCTCTATCTACTCATCAGAGTCCGCTCAACCAAACATCATTTCCTCCCAGCTCCAGTTCTACGACTAATTTTCAAGCTCCTGGGCCAAACGTCTTTGCCCAGGGCCACATGACCGAAAGTCCAAAACCTTTATCTCCCGCTGGCATGACCTCCCACCAGCTAGGCCACCCAGAGTCTGGTATCCATCGCAATCGATCTCCTAGCTTGACACAGCAACTTCAGCAGCAGCAATTCGGTCGACGTCCTACTGGGCATAACACATCACCGTCAATGAGTCTACCACCACCACACCCAAACACTACTCACTCGAATGCCCCTCAATTGCCTTCTTTGCCTGGTCTGAACCCGCCCGAACCAAGGTTTACACTACAAAGTCA
Organism: Cladonia uncialis; assembly: GCA_002927785.1. Lineage (NCBI taxonomy): Eukaryota > Fungi > Ascomycota > Lecanoromycetes > Lecanorales > Cladoniaceae > Cladonia > Cladonia uncialis. The sequence continues at coordinate 21,798 of NAPT01000353.1, forward strand.
AACCCCTGGCCCCACCCAGCTGCACTCCACCGCTTCAGGTAGTCTTCACGGACCTGCTCACGGACCTGGCTCGCCCAGCTATCCTCCGGGTAATATGTCTTCAGCAAACAATAGTCTCTCGAGTCACAGCACAGGTCCTCACACGAGCTTTGACAGGACCCAGAATGCCTATTCACAGCCACATGAACAGCTATGGAATTATGTGCGAGGCCTAGAGGCCAAGGTCGACCATCTCCGCGACGAATTGACGTCGTTAAAAAATCAAATGTCTCAGCAGCAGCAGCAGCTACAACAGCAACAAACACAACCACAGCAACACCGCTGACAACATCGATTCAGTAACGTAGCAAATTTTTGGCTTGGCCGACGCTGATGGCATCCAACATCGATCATACGGTATACCTTCTTATCATCATTATTGTCACAGCGGGCCGGCGACGGAGCATTAGCGAAGGGAAAGGCGTCATCTGAACATGCCCAGTACACGATAGCGGTTTATAAGGGTCAGTGGGCCGTAACCCTGGTTCTGTCAAGCATTAGATGGCGCAGGTGAAATATGGGAATGTGATGATAGGATGGATATTAGGGTGATGACATACTGTTGTTATGCACATTGTCCTACGGGGTAGCGAAGTTTCTTTACATATTTCCATCTTATCGTCCGGAGCTGGGGCAAAAAAAAAGGGTCAGTGGCCCAGTCTTTAGCGGATGCTTTTCGTTGTTTCGTTGGCATTGTTCAGCGAAGCATTAGAGTCAATGGTGCGATTAAACCCCTGTAACATAGCTTCTACTCCAGTAGGAGCATGAAAATTTTGGCTAGTGTAGATGCAAATAATCCATCACTTGAACTCTTCGTCTTATCGCCTTCCAGAGATTGCTGCATTGCATTGCATGGTAAGGGACCTGCCTGAGCGAGAATCCAGACGAGCATCATAATTTCAATAGGGACAATACACCAGGTCTATATGATCATATCTAATTGTTCCTATCAGCATAGCCTCCTTACACTAAGAAAAGAGTACATGTCCCTCGCTCTGTTGCATCCCTTTACAAGCTTCTCCAACATCAAAGCCTGTCCAAGAGATATTTCCACAGACAATGTACTTGCTCATCAGAGCGCTGTGGAAGGGTTCCTCCACTAAGCTTTCTCAAAAGAGACATCAATACGGTGCATAATTGATCGATTTCACAACAAGCAAGCTTTTCGAGAGGACGCTCATTCAATACACGATAATGATTTACGTGCAAATGATTCTCCCCCTTTCCCCATCCTCAGCATGTGAAATCCCTCAAGCCATTGGAAATGGCGTTGCAGATGATATGCATTTGTCGAGGTAGCCATCTGCGCGGCATACAGACGCGATTAATGCCAGACGCTGACCCAGAACAGACTGGCACCGATAGTTCGTATACAAGTCTGCCAATCATTGCGAGTATGCCTTGCTGTGCTAATCCTGGTTTACCTCGGTCATGTCATCCACGCCATCTCTTTGGGTAGAGGACGTGGGAGCAGAAATATTTACGCCTCGTCGACTAAGATGCTGTGAACATTTCGCGGCACAGGAGGGCTGAGATCTCGACTAACTACTTCTGGAACTAGTGTCCTCGTCCAATGACTTCGACTTCATGCGGAAGTGCTCCAACTTTCAACCACCTGTCGATCAACCTCCATACATGGCGGCCAAGCTCTAGATCCATACTTTTAGTTACTTCAGCCTCGGGAAGTAGGTCATCGATGTGGCATCAAGACTTTATCAGTCGGGATGGCCGGTCTTGACCACGCCACTACTCATATACTCATGGCTCGAACGGCCAATAACACGGCCTGCTATGGTTCAATCTATACAGTAGATGGCCTTCTCGTACTTTAGTCGGTCTAAACCACCGAAATCGTCCTGTTAGGTCTGCAACAGCAAGGCCATACTTGGGCGCGGCCGGATAGAGCCTCCCGTCCATTGACGTCTAATCTTCAATCATGCTCTCTGCTCCTATCAGTGTCAACTCAGCCTGCCGCGCTACTATTAAGCTACTCAGCCGACTGTTTGGAGGCTCTCCGAATAGACTTAGAAGCCACAGCCGTGCGGCGACGTCGCTTTCCAACGACTGTGACTGGCGATTTTCCCCCTTAAGCGCCATGCATTGGACTGTCGTAGGTTGCTCCTTCTTTGGCTTTCGGCGTCCTGTCATTTACTGTCTGTTGCCTGAAACTTGAGTCAAGAGATCTGATATAAAGGAGGCCATGCTCGTCCAAGGGCACAATCATGTTCTGCTAACGTCATGCTATTTGCCAGTGTTGGCCTTTCTTATACTGCCCATGTCGGAACCATCACGCATGTTCCAAAGTCTTAATCTGGACGACATGCCGGTCACTCGTTCCGGGCTTCGGACATCGCAAGAACCACAAAGAGGAGCAATAAGCCCCAGGACTCGAGGGCGTGGTCTAGGTCGTGTTCAAACCCCTCTTCCTCCGATTGACCCAACAAAAGCCTACAGTGGAGTTGAATATGATACCCACGCTTTCTCACCTACCTTCGCTCAACATGCCCGTAAAGGCCTCCAGTCCGAGATGGTGGTCGATCAGGTACAAAGACACGGGTCCGGATCCGACAGATACTACGCCTTCCAGATAAGCAAACCAGTCACTGTACATATACACGATCCGGCTGGGAGCTCTGATAGAATCATTGAATGTACCTGTGATAAGTACAAACATACAGAAACCCCATGCAAGCATATCTGGGTACGTTCGGTGTAGAAACATGACCATGGCTCAAAACTTACTCATGAACATAGTGGTTATTCGCTGGTCTGCACAAGATCCTAATAGTTGAGCAAGGAACAGCTGCACGAAGACCCACTCAGCCTGTATTGACAACTGTATTCCGCCAAATGTATCCGCTTATCCCAGAAGAAAGGTTGGACACTCTACCACGAGAGCTCAATCGGGTGGGCGTTGACGATCCAGAGAATCTGGATGCGGATCTGGACAAACGGAAGGATACAGTGTGTGATATTCTCGCGGGTTTCTATAATCGTCCAATGAAGACCCCTGAAGAGCTTAAAGATGAATTCGTGGAAGACGTCTCGCTCTTACCATCAACTGAGATTCTCGTTGAAGGCAACCTCCAAGCTACAATCTATCGCCTAGCCATGCGAGACAATGGCTTCTATAAACGTCTGCAAGAGATTGTGCCTAATGATGCACGCGCCAAACAATACTACGAGACACTGTACCTTAGGGCTCAAGAAGCCATGGAGCGGTTGACTACATACGCTACGAACGGCCCACGGAGTTCCAGGGACTTAACAGTACCTGAGTGTGCAAGGGTACTTCGATCTCTTGTTCATCAGATGTGCCAAAACAAGGATGCGAGAAGTGCAGTTGCCCCGCTCGGTGCTGTGGTGGCATCTCGGCTGGCCGTGATCCTTGTGCGCCTTATCGACCGTGTAATAGACTTCAATCAAGACATCTACGCAAATGCAAGATGGAATAGAATCCAACCCGCGAACGAGCATCCAAGAGACCGCAACTTGTTCGCTTATCTGATTGGGGACCCTCCAAATCCCTGGATCCCTGACTGGAAGACGGATTACTTCGTCATTGATCGACTTCGAGGCTTCCCTGTGAACGAGTGGGAACATCTCACTGAGCGTCTCGATACAATCAGATGGCGGATTGAGAAACTGGATACAGCTTCCTTTCCAATGGCTTCTCGGTACGCTCATCAAATCGACGAGATACTTGGCAATTCTACTGCTACTACCCAAATTGATGCTATGCTTCGCGATCCTACTGCTCCTAGTTTCGAGCCGAGCCATCCTCCTTCCCAAATGCTCGAGCTCGAATAGTACCCAACCGTTTGAGCCATCAATGTTTTCCGCAAGTCTGGAATGGACGCTCGAGTCTTGTCGCACTTGGTTTTCTTGGACATACTAATAGATGATATAAACGGGCGGCCGTACCGATTTTCCTTGTTTCGGATCTTTTCATCCTGTACCTGCTGCTTTGAATTTTCTGCTGCTCGAATGTTATGATGGTAAGAGAAGGGCGGGACTCTAATGGTGCTTTCTATTCGCAAGGCGTTGTCAAAGATGGGGGAGGCCACATGCTGTTTTTCTGGTGACCTCTCTTCTTTTGTACATTCTTCTTTAATAGTCCATTCTTCATTGAAGCTGGGGCTGGTCCCCCCAAGCTACTGTTAAATTAAGGTACTCGCATTCACTGAAGACCCGCACCCATAGCCATACTACCGTTTGAGTAATTGTCAGCAGCCTCTGCAGATTTAGGTGGGTCTCACTACCTGTGCACAGCTCCTTTATCACTTTCCATCCTCTCTTCCTTGCTCTCCTTCTCTCCGGATTATTTGTTCACAAGCAATCACGCTCTAACTTCAAGAAGAACACCTTCAACGTCAAAAGTTCTCTCGAACACTCGCTCTAAATCTACCAACTCTCCACACCGAACATCACGAGGGACCATTAACGTCGACGTGCAGCAGAAGAAGCTGGCTTCAGCTATACACTGTGTGTCATCTGAAACCAATCGGGCTTACTAGGGGCTAACCTTTTCGTGCAGGAGTGCGCCATGAAACATAAGGCTACATAAGGATTTAGTTACTTCCTCTGTAGCTACACTGTGCCGTTCTCAGCCTTGCGTTAGATAGTTCCGAGATGTAGGCTTTAAAGCCCGCCACATGACGGCAGAACCACGATAAGTTGATCCTTCTAAGACGACGAATGCAGCTCGACAAGTGTTCATGCCTGTGGCACGTCAGTGCCGGACCACTGGTTAATAGACTAAACCGATAGTAGCTAGCGTAACGAACCTCGACTGCAACCAACTGCATGAGAATTCCGAAGACATTCTTTCCTGTCCCAGCCTTTTTTTAACATGAACTGACGGGAAACATGATTGGATTTGGTCATGTTGTCGCAAAGAAGTGGTCACCTACCTAGCTATCTTGACAGCCTGCCCAATATTCTAGCTGTGAGTGCCCAAGCAAGATATCATGATGGCTAAGGTCGGCACTGTTCGGTCTGGATTTGGATGAGGTCGTGCAACCTCATGGCGGGTAGCTATCTACCGCGCATTGAGTGTTTTCGTTGCTGTGGAAAGAAGTAAGTAGTCGTCATTTAGGAGAATGATGTGCGCTCAAGAGCGATAAAAGAAAACCTGGGCCTATGAAACAGCAGCAACTAACCTTGCAAGAACTTGCATGAAACTCCGAACTTGCAGCAAGAGAGATGATTGGTAGGATGACGGAGCTGAGCTCCATATTTTACAGGTGTACTTAGATCATGCCCCGTGAAGCGTCCCTTATCTCTACCTGCCATAAGCAGTCTTTTTCTCCAAGCTCTGATCATTCTTTCCTCTCTTTCTATTCTCCGCTAAGGGCAAATAACGATTGCTGCACTCAACCTATGGAGAGAATCAAGTGTCGCAATGTGTCTTGGTTGGAGAAAGTTCTCCCTGTTCCAGGACTGTTGCTAACAACTTTCCTTGCGACTGGGCTTTTTGGCTCTAAATTCGACCACTGGGCAGGTTCCGCTTGGTTTGAAGTTTTCGTGGAGGACAATCGCTCCACAACGGGTTTCATTGTCCAAGTAGTTTCACACGTTCTAGGCATGTTACATGTTTACGCTTTAAGTAAGTCAGCCTACCCTAGAGCCGTGCGTGTATACCGTATATTCGGGACCTAGCTTATCCTGCGCAGCAACGATCATCAATCTATCCAGTCGTGCATACATGTCCCAAAGCCCTTTCTCTCTGGATCTCATCAAATTCTTCTCCGCTCTCACTGCACATACCGTTGAATTTTCTCTACCATCGCTCTACTTCCTTCCGGTAATCATTTTCGCGACTATTACTCTTCTCCCAAGTGCTCTATGGGCCGGCGCTATCACACCGGTCAGTTCATTGAAACCCTCGACGAGACCGATGTGGCTGCCTGGGTGGGGAAATACGACAATGCTTGAAACCAACTATGATTCGGATCACCGCAACTTATACCAATTGAATACGGACCTAGGGTTGTTCTCGTACCACCCTGAGTTTGACCTCCAAGGCACCATCATTGGGCTGGCCGCTCAAGCATCTATCCCTCGCGCCCATGCTAAGTTGGACAATACAGGCTATGAATACGTTACTCGGAGCTTTGGTGCTGGAGCCTCTGTTGGTCTTATGGACCAGGCGGCTTTCTCAGACACCACCCAGAGGTACTACTACACCGAGTTAGGTTTGCAGTCGCATACGTCGTGCATCTATAATGACACAGCAGACTTAGAGGTGGGACCCAACCTTCTTACGCAAGAAGACCTTTGGACGTATCAAATTTACGACGTCAAGGGCCATCTACCTGTGGCTGGCGAAAGTATGCCTGTGGAGACTACTGCTTTTGGTTTGGAATCCGCACAGACCGTATCGCTCTTCGCTGTGACTAATGGCTTAAATAACACCCTGGGAATTATTGCTGGAGATCGCACTGGTGAAATGCAATACTACGGTTCGTTAAATAACGTTCAGTGCGATATAATATTCTATCCAAGGAACTTCTCAGTAATCGTGGACACAACTCATCAGTTTATAACCGTTTCTCCACTTGACGACGTAGATATGCCTCCCTACGGCCAACTGGTCATTAATAGAACTCTTGATGCTATGTCTATCATGTCCATGGTATTGACAAATGCCAATGTCTCAATGCTAGGTCAGGCGCTGTTGAACAACATCGACAATGTGCCGCCAGACGACGATCCCCCCAACAGTACTGATTCGAATCTTCTCGGCATCTCGGATGCTGTAGACTCATTCATCGACAATATCCTCTTGTCTTATGCTTTGGCAGAGCTCATGATCACCGAAGATTTCATTCCAATCAATGTCACATCTGAAGAAGCCGCCATAGTATTCGGTACACCAGTATACATCTACCTGATTTTCATCACAAACCTTATCATCTTCCTGGTCTATATGGCCGAAGCACTTCGCACCAGGGGATGGCGCGACCTTACCACATTCAATTACATGGACGCCAAGACAGTCATCGTTGGCACATCTATGGGCGGAACAGGTATTGCAGACAAAGTGAACACTCTACATGAACAAAATGGTTCAACCTGGCGCGCCGAAAGGAGAGATCGAATTGCCGGCCAGATTCATGCTCAATTGGAGAGGAGCTCCCAAGGCGTGGCCGCTGTCGTCGTGTCGAACGTAAATGTAGGAACGCCTTCGCGACGGCGGAGGTCTATGCTAGATAAGCCGAATGGTTCAGCGACCGACATTCTGTTGCAGGATATGAGCGGAGTGAGCACATTGCCGCAACGTTTGAGCCATGAGGAGAGGCGATCGAGTCTGGGCTCGGAGAATGTAGAGTCTTTGAGCAGACACGAAGATTTGAGCAGAGGGTAGGGAAAGTAAGAGTTTTTGCAAAACAACTCAAGACAAGTTTTGCAGCCGGACAGCAGCCATGGAGCAGAGACACGTTAGTGAGTGTTGCATGTCAAAATGAAGCGAGAGATATCCTCAGCAGTCGGCCACATCGAAATATGTATTAGAGAAAACCTAGCGGACGGGCACTTAAGAGCCCATGTCTTTTGAGAGTCTAACCTCTAGCAGAGCAGAAACTGGGCTGATCGTTCTAGGGGTGGGGTAGCGCCATTGTTGCTGGATGTGTTTGTTTGGTGATCGAGTGCGGGTTTGGGAGTCTAGACAGGGGGGGGG
>NAPT01000354.1:0-29362 GCA_002927785.1 Cladonia uncialis
ATATAATTTAGTAATAATTTATAATTATTTTTAATTCTTTATATATAAATCTCTATTCTTTCTTAATTTCTTAAAATCTATTAATAATAATTAAAATTTAATAATAAGATAAATAATCTAATAAAAGAATTATTTAATAAAATAATAATAGAGAATTTAGTAGAAATAAAGCGAGATTTAAATATATAATATAGATTTTTAATAGTGAGATAATTTCTAATTATTTTATATATAAATAATAATAATAAGATTACGCAATATAATAATAATAATAATATTAAGAGTAATAGAATTTAAGATAAAAATCTTGATAATAGTAATAATAAGAATTGTTTATATATCTATTTTTAATATTCCTCGCGTAGATATTAATATAGCTGATTTTCTAATAAAAAAATCTTATTATAATTTCTATAATATAATTTATTATATCTATTTTTTTATATATATTAAATAAGATAAATAATTAAGAAAAATAAGATATTATAAAGCTTGTAATAATAATAATTAGATATTTAATATATTAATTAGTTAATTATCTATAGAGCTATTTATAATAGAGTTATTTATAATAATAATTATAAAGCTTACTATAGTATCTGCGTAAATTTAAATCTTATCACTTATATATATTCTGCGAGATTCTGAAATTTTAATTTATAAAATTATATTAAAGCTTTATCGCGTAGACACTTTAATAATAATATTAAAATATTAAATTTATTAAATTCTAATTGTCTAATATAATAATAGAAGATATTAATATTTTAAAATAAATATAAATTAAGAAAGTCGTATTATAGTAATAAATTTAGAAATTTAATTTCGCTTAATAATAGCTTTTTTTTAAATATTAATATTTATAAATTTAAATAATTTAAATAGTAAATATAGAATATAATTTTAAAATTATCTATTAACTTTTAATTATATAAAGATCTTTTATATATTTAATAGATTATTTTATTTAGAAATTTACTAGTTAGTTTATAACTAAATTCTACTATTATAAAATCTTTAGAATTTAATAAGATATATAGTCAATTAGCGATAAATAAGACAAGATATTTATTATAAATCGATATATTGTTGAGAATTTGATATTAAGAGATTTTTTTTAATAGAATTATTATTAATATATTAAACAGAGCTCTATAATAATAAAAATTAATAATAAGATAGAATTGATAAATGAGTTAAGCTTTAAGATAGATAGAATTAATAAATAAAGCTCTGAGATAGATAGAATAATTAAATAGAGTTTTGAGTAATAAATAGATAGATAATTAGTAGCTATTTAATTTCTATAGCGAAATTAATAAGTAAATTTATTAATATCATCACTCTAAAATAGCTAATGAAGTAGATATTATAATTTATCTTATTAATAATAAGATACTAGTAATATATTAAAGACTAGACTAGATTAGAATAATATTATATCTAAAGTATAATTAAATTACTAGTATAAAGAAGAAAAGTTATCTAGAAATCTATGATAGAGATAAGCTTGACTATAATTAAATTCTAATTCTAATTCTAACTCTAGAAACTAAGCTAGATTCATAATAAAGATAATAATTTATTTATATTATTAACTAAGAAAGTAAGAATTTTACTATTAAATTAAACTCTAATTATAAATTCTCTCTCTTTATAATAAAATTTAATACTTTAATATTTTTTCTTTGAATTATTTAATCTTATATATTTATTAAATCTTATTATTAATAAATATCTAATAGATATAATTATCTTTATAATTTATTAAATAACTTTTTATTATATATTATTAATTTTTTATTTAATTAATTATAAATTTTCTTTTATATATATAACTTATCTATCTATTAATCTGAATTTAGTATATATAAATTAAATATTAAATTTCTATTTTATTTTATATATAAAATATTTAAAAGCGGAATATTATTATTATATAATTAAATTTTTAGTAAATATTAAAAAATTTACTATTAAGTAATTTTATTATTCAATCTTAGTATCTATTTCTATTATTAATATTAGTAATTATATATAATAGATAGCTAAGCGATTCTATATAATAAATAACTATAATAAATTAAATTAGCTAAGTAAATTAATTTTTAATTAACTTTTAACTAAATAAATTAAATTAATTAAATAAATTAAATTAATTAAAATAAATCAAGCTAAGCTTAGATAATAAAACAATCTCTTAATAATAAAATTTACTTAATAAATAAATAGTTATTACTAAAAAAACGATTAATAAAGAAAGTTTATACGCGTTTTCTTTTATATATATTAAATAGATTACTTTTTCATTCTTTATATATCGTGTTTAAGTAAGAGTGTCGAATAAAGGCTGCGCAGCAGCCGGAATGAGGCTGCTTAGTCAGCTACTTAGTCAGCGCTTAGTCATTGCTGACTAAGCACGCTGAGTTATCTTGCGGCGATACAACTTAGACTTAGCAATCTAATGAACAACTCTACAGTATTTTGACAACTACTACCTTTACGTGACGGATAGCGCACGGCTCCTCCACTTGAGTACATGATTCGTAACATCTGAGGTCCTGATGGTGGCAATCAGATTCGGCGCTGCTTTCGGAGAGGGATTCGCTTTGATATGAGTTTTGCGTATCCTCCATCGAAGCGACTAAACCCACAGCACCCACGACCTGAATTTGAACCAGTCACTACCAGGCATGTCAGTGCAGAAATTGTTTCTTCCAGTCCATGTTCAACCTTGCTTTGCTTCACATAACTTGTATCCGTACCTTCCACGGATGCAAACTCCTATACCGCGTTCAAACGGGCATTTAATTGACATAAGGGAATCGCTTGAGCCATGATCTTTATAAAAATATTTGTAGCTCTAAGTTAATTCAGCTCATTCGAGGTATCAATTGCCATCGATGTCATAACTCGTAGCAATAAGAACTTGCAAGTTTGTAATTTGGTGAAGTTAAACCTGCCACTCACCGTCCTACCGCGCCTGTAAGCCCTACAGTCGTCATACTCACTAGAGCGGCAAGATTTTATCCCAAGGAAGCCATACCCACAATGATTACATCGTAATTTGGAGTAATACAACTGCATAGCATAGATGGGGTCCCGAGCTGATCCCCATGACTGTTTCCCTATCACTTCACTCTACTCATGACCTCCGAGGCTGTCAAAACATCCCCAAACGCAAAGCCAAAGCCTCTTAGCCCCGCCTCGTGCTGTTGCTTGTTCGCACTTCCACAGGCGTCCTTCACAAGCCACGTCTCAAACCCTCTGTTGAAGGCACTCCGTGCCGTAGTATCACAGCAGCAATCCGTCATCACACCGCAAACCACAACCTTCTCGACATTCTTCTCTTCCAGTACCTTACGAAGATTTGTGTTGATGAACGCATCGTAGGTGTTCTTCCCAACAAGAGGACAACCCTCCGCTTTGCGGGCAACCTCTGGTATCATCTCCCAATCTCTACTGCCAATAGCAATAGATCCATTAGGGCCCCACTTGCGCACCAGCTGGTTTTTGTATGGAGGCGTTAGCTCTTCTTTGGTGTGGCCGTGCTGGGTGAAGATGCAGGGCATGGCTTTAGCTTTGAAGTGATCGATCAGTTTGAGGACGTTGGGGAGGGCGGTAGATGTCATTTCAAAGAAGACATGTTGCATATCAACTATGAGGAGAGCTGTGGCCATTTCCTGCAGCTTATTATGTGGTCCTGACTATTTGAAATAAAAGCAGCTTGAGTGTAGGTATCTAGCATATTTTGCAAGTGATACAGTCCGGCAAGGTAGAGAGCAATGACGGGTGCCAAGACCCTGTCCGCTAGACGATCCCCAGTACATTACCAAATATTTGATCACGAAGAATAGAATATCATGACAAGGGTACCGTTATGGTTGCATAGCTCGCCATTGCTGTCTCGCTGATCTGCGGAGTCACTGGTCCTCCGTCGGCCAAATCGCTTAGGAGCTTGAAATAATTGACATAGAAGGCCGGCGTGAAAGTATTGAAGAACCTGGCTTCTTCATCAAACGGGTTCGCAAAGGTGTGCGGAGCCCGAATGGGAACAGTAACATAGTCGCCAGCCAATGCATCAATATCTTTGGCCTCCTTATGGCCGGTCGTACTGAAGCGGAGTTTACCTTGAGTCACCAAGAATGTTTCGTCGTGCATTTCGTGCCAATGCGGTGGAGGTCCCATTGTTCGAGGTGGGACGATGAATTCGGCGGCACCTAGCCTATTATCTATCGATGTTGAGTGAATAGAGAATGTTAAAGTGTTAGGTTTGGGCGGTACCGGTGTGAGATCCGTCCTCCATGATACGGACAGTCATGGGGCCAAGCTTGAAAGTCTCCCCTGCTTTGGTTGGGACGAAGTTGATGTGGTTTTGCGGTACTGGGAGGTTTTTAGGGGGTCCTTCTAGCGTTGCCATGGTTGATAACTAAGTACAGGTGATCGAGAGCCTTGTAGAGTATGGAAAAGAAATTGAGCTGAACTACCCCTCCGAATATATACCGCCCGAAGGATTGAGCCTAAGGTACACCATCCCCACGCTATGTATGCGCGGGACTTTGATCCGCGCTTCCCATCACGATTGCACTGTGATAGCCCATATTCTTACGCATTTCTTGCTAGGCGCTAATCCTGCGAGGCTTTCACGTGCGTTTTCCGCCGCGCTGGCTATCTATTCCAAACGCCAATCAATCGATAGATTTTGCCGACTCCAGATCTTTGTCAACTGATTGTTAAGCATAGTGGGGCAGAAAGATGGGGGTCTGCCTCCAAAGCCCGTGTCTCTTCCTAGATCCGAGTTGAGAGTTCTTTGAGCAAGCCATTTCAGCCGACAGACCTATGGTTCAGTATCTTGAGGACAAAAATGCCCATCCATTATTTTATCGCTGGAATTTGTAAACATCGTGGTCTAATCTCCATTGTTTGCACTATCGTACCGTATCTTACAGTCTTGAGGATGCATGGAACCATAAAGTACAAAGGAAGTAAGGCCAATACAGAAGCCGAGGCATTAGGACAGCTCATATCAGTCCAATCATTTGATAGGTTTGCCTTATGAAGCTTAGTCCAGTGGTCGTCAAAGCAGAAGTGCATATGAACAAGCGTCCGATATGACAGATTTCCGCCTTCTTATTTGTTGTTGACGAATTTCTTTTCCTCCCCACCTAGGCCATACCAGAACCAGCCGACCATCGAACTTCATTTCGTCTTAGATATCGGTACGTAATCACAATGCTGGCGAGGAACAAGCCAGCTAAGCCCCAATTGCATTAGACCTCTTCGATTCGTGTAAAGTCAGGGCCGCCCTCGATCTCAAGCTCATGCAAAGGCCACTGAATCCAGTGTCGCCAGGCATTTCCTAGTCGTTTCTCAATGTTGGATAGGAGCTGTCTTCCTTGTCCTTTCATGAACCAGTAGTTTTCCACTCGGTGAAGTATAACGCAATAGAAAGCCATCACTATCAACGCCCTCGGATTCCCATAACTGACCAGTTCGAAAAATCTTTCGGTTTGTTTTAATGGCCAGAAAACAGTGGCATCGTAGAATTTGCCCCACTGTTGCGTTGCATAGGGTACTGCGAAAGCTTGTCGCAGGCCATTGAACGCGTTGGCACAGGTCGCATTCTCCATTAGCTCTCTAGCAGAAGAAGCCACGCGTGTGACATCGACTTCGAAGAGAGGGGAAACAGCAGCGAATTCTGTATCATAAGGATTCGAGGCCCAGTCGACGGGAGTGGTCTCGTCTAATCTTTTTGAGGGTCTGGGCACCTGCTGAGGATCGCGGAAACCTGATAGGATGTAGGGTCGGAGCAGCTTAAAAGAGTCGAGCCGTAGCTTCAACCACCGTGGCAGTATCTCTTCATCTCCCAAAACCATATGCCTCCCATCAGGATACTCCGCGCTATTGCCAAGGTTTGCGGAGGCTAGTTCATGCAGAACAATTAACCGGGAAAACGCAAACATTGCGTAAGAGTTGGCCACTTCAACTTTACTGATCTTAGATCGAAAACTTTGGAGAGCCTGATCTTGGTAGTGGGCAGCCGTTACAATGCACCTTTGTCGATCCATGGGTTTGAGGAAAGCTAGGTGTAAAGCTGAGATGGAAAGTATCGCATGCATGATGAATGGGAACTGTTGAGCAAGCTGCGGTATCGATGTGAGCCATGGAAAGATGTCTTCATCTATGTGAAGTATACCCGGACATGTTGTCATCTTGTAATGATAGAACAGAGATCTTTCCCAGGCGGTGAGGCCCGTTTCGTTGATATCAGAAGTTTCAGGCACCTTACACAAGGCGACCGAGTGCCGAGCATTCGTGCCTAAACGCTTCAATCTCGGTTTGCCTATCTTTTTCAGACCTTGCCCATTGGTCCCGCGTAAACTGTCGGCCTGCTTATTGAAAGTCGCTTGTCCTCTCGACTGAAGAGTCCGCTCCCCCGGGGTGACGACGAAATATCGCAGATTGTTTCCTCGAAAGAATGTCTGCAGCTTCACGGGCCGCCAATGTTTCCCCTCTATACCCCTGCGTTCGTGTACCGTCACCCAATGCCTTTTCATGCGCTTCGTGGTTACGCTGAGATACTTGCACCAATTACAAGCCACGCCATCTTCAACCGGTATGGAGGGAATTGGCGGCTCCTGGGGCTCTGGAAGCACGAGGTCTTCGGGATCGGCCAGGTCAAGAGTTTCGGCATAATCTAGCAATGCTCTCCGTTTGCCCCGGTAGACGTGATGTAGATCTTTCATATGCCGTGAGAGGGCCGATGGAGGAACAGCATATCGACACACTACGCATCTGACAACTCGGTATTCGGGGAGGTAGTCGAGCATTTGCTGTGCAAGAGGTATCGAAGCGGCCGACGCATCTTGCGGCGGTTCCGTAGGGGATGCTGAAGATGGTGGCGATTGCTGGTGCTGGCGCTGGCGCTGCGGTATGATTGGGATACTCCATTCGGAGAAAGACATTGGGGACTTGGACGTGCAATTGTCTCTTTATCAACAAATCAACTCGGCCTCGAGTTCGCCTTCATCATAGACGGGGACATTCCAGGCTGTTCGGTTCACAGTGGGAAGAATAACGACGGCGACAGATGTGCGACGAGAGGTAGGTGGCTTCTTCATTATGATTGGATCCATGGCATGTCTAAGTGGGTCGCACATATGGGGTAGTAGTCGCGAAGGGTAGGTGGTATTTCAGGAAAACCAAACATGAAACAATTGCCGGGTCCGGCGCACGACACTAAAACGGCTATCACTTACTAAAGTATGCCGAGGTCTGTCCGATACCTACGAATCTTACAGATACGACCTACCCCAAGGTGATTACCGAAGGCACGGACCAGGAACCTTACTGCGGGCTTCGCACTCTTCTCATAATGAATAGCAGATTTAGCAATATAAATACCCTTCGTGATCCCATCCTATCCGAGGCGATTTAATCCATCCATTCAGTGCACACAATCTACTCCTTGATACCAACGCGCCAGCCCACCCGCATGAGCGTCTCACACTTCTCCTCCGTGGAGTTCCTGACCAAATCCTGATCCAGAACGGTCTCGCCTCTGGGAAACAAAACAATGACCGTGCTTCCCCCATAGTAGAAAGCTCCGAGGCACTGACCTCTCCTCACCGTCGTACCCGGCTGATCGACACCTCCTACGTACTTGATGGACCCTACCAGCATCGCACCGACGGCAATGACAGCGATCGGTGAGCCGGTCGAGGATCGCTTAAGCATCATGACGGACCTCTTGTTCTCGCAGAAAACGTCAAGAGTGCCTGACTCATTGATGGCTTGTGGGTTGACAGTGTAATAAGTGCCCGGGATATCCTTGATGCCTACTACTTCCCCCGAGACTGGCGCATGCCAGCGGTGATAATCCTGTGGTGCTAGACGTGCAATGACAATGGATCCTCCGTCGAACTTCTGGGCGACTTCTTCGTCGTCTAGAAGCTTTGCAAGTGAGAATCCCTTGCCTTTAATCCAGTACTCCGTAGCGAGATCGATGGTTTGGTAGGCTGTAAGACGACAGTCAGCGGGGCTGGAAGCCACCAAGTCATTCTCCGGCTCCGCAATCGGCCGGGCGGATTCTTTTATTTCACGAGCGAAGAACTCGTTGAACGTTGCATAAGAATCTGGATCTGGCTTTACCATCTCAACTAGCGAGTCTTGCAAGTTGAAACCTTGGATAAATGGTGCGATGTGGCCCTTGCTTTCTGGAGTGTCATACTCACGACCCATCTTCTCACTCTTGTCCTTGAGGAGTTTGACGGTCTCTTTCCAATGAAGGGCTCTCTCCTGTTCATTACCGTAGTACAATCTATAGCGTCGTCAGCCCAGAGAGCTTTTCGCTACAGGATGTCAATCTCTAATGCGTACAGATGCATTCCTAAACGTACGTAAATGCTCATGGCTTCAAAACTCTTTTCGCCAGTCTGTCTATCAATCACGTAGTTGCCCATATGGAATCGATTTTCCAAGTCATCAAGATGCTTCTCAGGAATGATTTTTGAAAGCCATGAATGAGCCGATTCATGATTTGCGGGACGATGCAGGTGTGATTGCGGTAAGTCAGGATGGTTCTCTGCTGCATTCGTAATCGAGTCTAGAGCTGCTGCGCTGGCTGCGAAGCCTGCTTGAGTGTCCGCCATTTCCTTAGACGGTCAGTCTGTATAGACAGTGAATAATGTGGTGTATGTTGGCTTGAAGGACTTGGTGGGGTACTTGACATATAACTTGGCAAAACTTGGCAGTAGCGCTACTCCCTAGTGGGCGTCCCCGCTGTTGCATCACCTTGTTTTGGTCCCAAGACTCTGTGCATGATCGAATGGGGAGACGTCGGGGTAATTATTTTCTCACGTTTCTACCATTGGCGAAATCCTTTGACCACTCTCTAGCACGACGATATGGGCTACTTGATTAGGGTCCTGAGAGTGATTTTCACTCCATGGAAAGGCTACTATTCAACCACCAGAAAGCAGGGAAGATGGCGTCACGTAGCCAGGTTGACAAGCTGAAGCGAAGCTGAAGCCGTCTTCTGTGTTCAATGGCAGGCAAAGTCTGGAGGAGGCCTTCCTAGCGAAGGCCTGATATTTTGCTCTACGCGTTTGTGCCTGAAGCATGACCCCCAGACACTCATGAATTAGCCCCCCCAATAACTTGCTACCGCATACTTTCCTCTACTTGTCCCTCGGATCGGGAGTTGCTCTATATTTATCATGCTCCAAGCCCACGCAGACATCCTCTTTGCATGTCCTCAGCACGAGCGTTCTCACGCCCTCGCCGTTACGCTGCCTTGCCAGCGGTCCCTTCTACACCACCAAGTCCGCGCTAGCGAGCTTTTGACAAAGCTGTAATGTGACCACGAGTATTCTGCCAAACCAATGTTGAGTCTTTCAGAAGACCTCAGCATGAGATATTAACTTTCCCAATTCCAAGAGGTTTTGCCAATATTGGCCAGCTTTTTGTAGCTTCTGCTGGTCTGTAGTGTCGATGCCTTGAGATACCGTGCCATAAGAAAATCCTTGGATCGGGTGATTCAAACAGATCCACATTAACATCCTAGACGAACCATAAGGATTACCTTCTTCGCAAAACCACTTTCCAGGAGGTATACCACAAAGAGAAACCCGGAAATATCCAGCACATGTGCATGTTTCCACATGAGCCTATACATCGCATCATTAAAAGGTTCCTCCAGACTTGCTTAATGTCTTCTACCACCATCGAGATATTCATGGACCTTATGATGGCGCCACATTTGCTTCGCCGTTTGCAGTTTTCTATCCCCAGAAAAGTTCCTTGCTAAGTTACTGGCGCTGCACGCATACGTTGTTGCTCGAAGTTGATTCACTTTGGTCAGTTCAACGGCCCTTCTCTTCTGGACCAAGCAAATTGCGATGTCTCGCTGAATACCCTGACCAGGCGCGATGCGGATCTAGAGATTATTAAAATTATACTTAAATCGAATACGCTTGCAAACACATGATCACAAAGATCTAGTGTTCTGCTTTTCAGAACGTACAACCATAATTTTCAGTCCTTCAGATGACTTCACTTCGCTCACAGTATCGCCCAAGTACTCCGCTATCAGCAATACGCATCATCTCAGAATCATTGACTTTCGCAATGCATCGTATTCACGAGTGTTCAACATTTTCAGCTACACAGAAGCCATCTGACGCCTGACCGCTCGTGCCTTTAAAGCCTCCTAACACCTTTGTCAATTTTCTCTCTATTAATAACTCTCTCTTCGCCTCTCGAGTCATATCATAGCCCTATCAGTCCATCTTTACATCATTAACGTAGCTTCAATCTTTAAAAGCATAACCCGCGTACCCGCCAAATCCGAGAGGATTAATACCGTTATGGTCATAGTTACTTATCGATTTTACACATGAAGATTGTATCTATCTCACGTCCTCGCTACTAGTACATACTCTACGACCTTGCCTACCATATACCGTCCGGGCATTGAGTTAATTGAAGTTCACATGAATATTTGGTATGGATCCCATGTATACCTCACATCGCAACGCTAATTAAATTCAAGAGAACGGCCTGATGGACTATTATCCATCAAATTGCCCATTCTTGCCAAACGCAAACCATCTTTGCTGAATCACACAATGGCCACCAACGCAAACTATCGTTGGGCTGGTGTTCCAACATCTATACTTGGTTGTTCATATAGATCTTGGCGAAAACCTCAGCTTACAGCAATTCTTGACCATTACGCAGAACCGTACCCGGAAGGAGCCAACGAAGCTTCATTTGATGAAGGCACTCCATGTACTCTCGCAACGCCAACCACTTACCCGCCGGGATAAGTCTCGTATATTGAATCCCCGATTACGGTCTGCGCCGCTTGAATTGAATGATGTCGATTCTCCCTCGCCGTCCAGTGAGAATGCGCCAACTCCGGACCAACTTTGCACAGTATGCTTGGAAAGGTTTGAAGCGAAACAGTTTCCTGGGCGAAGACTGACATCAGCTTGCGACCACGAGCCTATTCTGTGTGAATCGTGCCTGGCCACCTCGATATCGACACAGTTGTCCAGCAAAATATGGGATCAAATCAATTGTCCAGACTGTGGCGCAGGTCTTAAACACCAAGACATTAAAGACTTTGCAGACGAAGAGACGTTCCAAAGGTGACCTCAGGCATCGAATTTAGGCAGTCCAATGCTAACTTGACCACGCCAGATACGACCATCTTGCTTTGCAGTCCTGCCTCAATAGCAGCCATCTGCAGCGCTGCCGGATGCCTGGCTGCGACTACGGTCAGGATTGTTTCGCGGATGAAGATAGCTTCATGACGTGTCCGAAATGTGGCGGGAGGACATGTATTGCATGCGACACGGTTCTGCATTCAGGCGTGTCGTGTGCCGAGGACGCTGCCCAACGGGCGGCGGATGAATTACGCAGTGCACAAGAACTTGCTTCGACACAATATCTGAATGAAGAAACCAAAAATTGTCCGGGTTGTGGTGCACACTCGGCGAAAGTATCTGGCTGCGATCACATTACCTGTATGTGATAATTGGTTCTTCACTGCATGAATTCGTCAGCTAAGAAGTTTCTCCTCATCTTCTAGGTCACCGTTGTCGCTACCAGTACTGCTGGATATGCCTTGCTGATTATGCGCTCATTTCGAAAGACGGCAACACCCAACATCGCAGTGATTGCAGATACCATACCAGCAACATCTCTGAGAATGCCTGATAGAGCCCTCAGCTTTCACGATAAATATGCGACTTGAAACGGCTCAGATTTCCTGTTTCGGGCCTTGTCGTGCCCAGCCTGTGCTCAAGCATCGGCCAATCGAAGCATGGGCGAAAGCTTTTGAAGTTGCAGAATACAAACTCTTTATCTCTGGCAGTATACTTCAACCAGATGATGATCCGCAGGTGCTTTCTGGCGGAGGTCAACGGCGTTATATCGGTCAGCCTTTCAAGTCTCTGATAGAAAAGCGTGATCTACTTAAGGCCGCGGTGGAGAATCATATATTCGCAAGAGAGAAAATTTTGCAGAGTGTTCTATCTTCAACACGGTCTTGCGCTTCATTACGAAATACTTGCAAATTAGAGACTATCTGATATTATTAATCCCAAGGAGATTCACACTCTGCACATCAATATCCAATGAAGTCAAGGTTGAGACTGCTTCTCAAGATTAGTGTCCAATAAAAGACTCTGGGCAAGTCACCCATAGCACTGCATTCTGGTTTCGTCCCTGGCCTGAAGAGTTGCAACACAATACGGGCACACACAGCATGGGATTATTTTGCCCTTGAACACCATTCGTGGGGTTGCGAGTCTTTATGCATAACTTCGAAAGACTGCATAGCGTCAAGCAAAGAGAGGCATCCAGGATGCCGATCAAATAACATGTAAGATAGGACAACAAACGCAATGCATATAGTGAAGATGAGAGCCAATCAATGCTTGTAGTCGGAGGTCCACAAGTGAGGGGAAAGTAGGCAGCAGTCAAATCTGGTGCTACTATTGGCAAATGATGCTAGGCCCGCAATTGATAGCTGCACAATATGAGTTCTGACTGCATGTAGCAGTGGAAGATATAATCTGTGAGTGCATGTGCTTTCGAATATTCGTTGCTTTGTGTATGCTCTGATAATGATTTGTATTCTCAGCCGGGTCCCTCTTGTAGGGAAGATCGTATTCGCAATACTATCATAGCATACGGTGAGCCTGGTTTGTACCACGGTCCAGGATCTCCTTGCTTCTCTGCGCCTCTGCAATCCGCCATATGCGTCTTCGCAGCCATTGAGTATCAACTCTGCTAATTGATCTGATTTCTGTCCCTAACTGGCTCATCTTCTAAGTAGACGGACTTCTCGTCCATGAAAGGGCGGGCTTTAGCTCTCTTATTGATATCCTTGGCCAGAACAGCACAAATGTCCGCAGCAAACTCGGGGATCGACAGGAGCTTGCTGCGATTCTCTTCGTTGTTGAACCAAGTTGAATTGACGCCCCAAACAAACCAATCCACTAAAAGTCTACGCATTCGTGCCGTAGAGGTAGTACCTTCGTAGACCAACTTGACTGCTGAAATTCGGGGGTGAGTGGTATATCGTTTCCCGCGGACTGATAACCTTCGTTGATAGACCAACGAGGAGAGAACTTGCTTGCAAATTTCATTCTTGACTGTAACGATGTCATACTTGTCCGCGAGGACATAGAGACGGAATATAGCTGGTGTGACATGGATCCCGTTGAGTCTGCTTTCCGGGGCGTAGAGAGATTGAACCAACATGTCCATGAGGGTAGCACTGTCATCTGGAAGATGGATTGACCGCTCAGAACTCTCTTTGAATCTCGAAGTGAAGGCGGTTTTGAAAACAGGCGAAGCTTCGAAAAGGACGTTTTCGTGGACCGAGATCTCGGCTTTCCCTCGCCCCACCACAAGCAGGACCATTTGAATGTCAGAGAATCTGGATCTTATGAGCATTTGACTCTCATACGAGTATTTGAGTTTATCAGGAACTTACTTGCGCTTGATTCCCCTTGTACTTGCCATTTCGCTAATTCCGTGGGTTGTTGAAAGCTAGGGTAAGGAATCAAACCTGAGGTGAGTGTGATAACATCTCAAATAAGTAGATCATATAAGCGAACGATGTAGTAGATAGGTGACTGTGTTCTTACATGGAATTCCCAAGTCTCTAGTAGGTGGGGTAAAGACTAGTTCGAATACCACACAAGCAAATAGAATTGGTATCGTTACTAAAAGATGTCAGAGCTTGTAATTATCAAACTTGGCTACTTGAATCATACGCAAGCTATAGCCTTGACTATTCTTCAACATTCATCGCATGCCCCCAAGAGCTCCTCAC
This sequence comes from Cladonia uncialis, assembly GCA_002927785.1. NCBI lineage: Eukaryota > Fungi > Ascomycota > Lecanoromycetes > Lecanorales > Cladoniaceae > Cladonia > Cladonia uncialis. Next base: position 13,853 of record NAPT01000354.1, read on the forward strand.
AGTTCCACCTGCCAGATAACATTTCACCTGGAATAAGTCTGAAACGCAGACTGACAGAGGATCTGTGTTACTCTTGCTCTGTTGCGTTCTGCGCATAATGAAACGCAGAGGAGTTTCAACCGAGTGGGGACAGTCAATAGGACACCTAATACCTGGTGGACGAACGTACGCCCGATAATCTGTTCTGTATGGTTCGAGATTACTGCCGGTACGGTATAGACTTCTTTTCAGTCCCCGGATCTCCTCGGATGGTCTTCGTAGTAGCTGGATGCCTCAGACCAGAATGGACGTTTCGGACTAAAATCTTGCACTTTCTGGCTCATAGCCATGGCGAGGTGGGCTGCGGACATTGAAATATCTTCGAGACAGGCTGGAGTGCGACTGCTCATATACCAATCATATTTGATATGCCAGGCGTACTATCCGACGATCAGCTTACGTGTAGACGATTGTTCGGTGGTGTTCTCGTAGATACACGCAACCACTGGCGTTTGAGGTGGGCTTACGTCGGGTGTCATCCGTAGCGCAAATAGCTCATCGATGATCGTGTTCTTTGAGAGGCCAACGTCGAACTTATCTGCCAATGTGTGCAATTTTGTCAGCTGCCAGTAGCGCTCATCCGAAGTCTTTAGGCAAACAGCTTTAGTAAGATATAAGGAATTGGAATACAATTATTGCATTAGGCGATCTACAATTTCTGGATCATCCTCTGGAGGGGGCATGCGGTGCTCAATCGATTTTCGGCATGCGCCAGAGAAGGCGGCTTTGAAGATAGGGGAAGATTTGAACAAGATTTCCTCATGCACATGAAAAGTGTGTCCATCGGTACCAACATGAATGTCACGAATGGATTGTTCTGAAACTTAGTGGAACCTGGGTTGTCCATGATGATGCTGTGTGAAAAGAGAAAATTGAGTCAAAACTAAGGATTGGTGAGAACAGACAGGCGAGAGCTAAATGTCTGTCATTGGAGGGCTGAAATCACATGGGAGCGGGTCACAGAAAAGTGATAATTAAGTATTCACACGAAAGTGGGTAGGGCGGTTTGGAGCCAAATGAATGCTCCAGGGACCCGCGAGATTGGGAGATGGATACTCCAACCAAAGTCGGACCATTCTTGCACGGATTCTAATCCAATGTCGCTTACCCTCCTTTCCGTCAAATTCTGAGCCCTTTCTATCCATTAATGGACCTATTTCTCCACCGAGTTTTTGGAAGGACAGATCCTGCCATGGCTGCTGTTGCATGTCGGCTTTAGATTATATGACACTATTAATGTCTTGATATACCAGATGAAACGTCTTGAAAGTCGGCTTAATGATAGCCAGTTCTCGACCATGTCCCCCTTTTCATCTTAGACGCCCCTGTAGAAAGCTAGACGGATGGATCATCATCCTCCTCACTCGGATCTTTACGGCTGACAGTCTCGTGATAAACAGATGCTTTGCATTTGAACGGATCTCCTTTACCCGAGAGTTTCTGCGCCATGGCGATTGCAATGTCGACACCGAAAGCTGGAATACTGTTAAGATCGTCCTTGACACCAACCTCACTGTACCAGCTGTGGGGGACCTTCCAGGAGTATACAGCCGCCAGCAGGTCTCGCAAAGCACAACGCTTCGAGCTGTTATTGTAGACGTATTCGGCCAATTTTGTAGGGATTTTGGCATGTTAGCTGCTTTGCCGCGGTTGAATATTGCGAAGAACTTGTCCACGACGTCATTTCGAAGAGTAACAATGTCATATTTATCGGCTAGCGCATTGAGTCTCGCTAGCTGCCAGACTCTAGCAAGCACATGCTCTTCTGAATCGTAGTCATCAACTTCATAGCTCTTAGTGTACAGCCACTGTACCAGACGGTTGAGTGAACCGACATCTTCATCCGGGAGGTCCATTGAGAAGTCGGATGATTCTCTAAATTTTCCAGCAAAGGCAGCTTTGAATACTGGCGATGCCTTGCAGAGGAGGTTCCGGTGAATATAGAACACCTCTCGATCATTGCTAACGTAAAGGGTCACCACCGAATCACCCTGAAGGCTGTCCATAGTGGATGCTTTAGCTTTTGAAGGAACTGTGGGTCCTCCGCACTTACTTCAGATACGACGACCCAGGATCCATAGTCAGTCAAGCTTTTCCGCTATAGGAACAAATATCTTTTCTTGGACCCGGCGTCGATGCTTCGAAAGGGCACTTGTAGCAAGTTGCGATCGGGTCTGATATATGTGTAATGGGAGCTTACGTGACGACTCTATAACGTGGAGCCTGGGTGTAGAGCTTGATAAGGACAGGGGATACAAAAGCGGAAGGTAGCGGTTGGAGGTTAATGGAACGGGGTCATTTTGTGAGGTTGCCTTGATTAAGCGAATTGCAGAGATGTGTTGAACATAGTACATTTGTGATGATGAAGAGGGGTTGTCACCAAGCGATCTATTAGTTATTACCACAATACCCCTCTTCATCATCACTGTCTATAGCTTGCGACTGTAGGTCTTCGTGATGTACCTGTTTTGATCTAAAGGGAACCTGACGACTTGGAAATGCGCTTCTTTGCCCCAGGGCTATCGCTAAATCCACAGAGAAATCTTTCGAGACGCCGAGAAGGTCATCTCGGGTCTCCTTATCTTTATACCACCTCATTGGTATTCCCCATGTGTACCATTCAACCATCATCTTCCGAAAGTCTGACCTCTCGCTGGTGTTGTCATATACATATGCAACCACAGAGATCCTAGGAGGGAATGGAGGGATCCTCCACCTTTCCATGTGTGGCTCTCCCATTCGACTGATGACATTTTGACTCAATGCATGGATTTGGTACTTGTCTGCGAAGGTGTTGAGCCGAGCCAACTGGTGGAATCGCTCGTTGGCATGTTCTTCACAGTCGAACGGTGATATCGTGTAGGTCTTGGTGTAGAGCCACTGGACTAGCCGGTCAACAGCATCGACATCGTCATCGATAAGATCCATTGACCGTCTGTTGCTCTCTTCAAAGTGGCCTGTAGTGAATCCGGCCTTGAAGACGGAGGACGCATTGCATACGAGGTTGAGGTGCACATGATAGATCGCTCTTGCAGCCCCGACAAAGAGGGTGACAATTTCGACATTGCATAGTCTGTAATGGGCGAGATCACGAGTCAGTCACCTTGCAACCAAAAATCACTGCGATGGTATCGCGGTAGAAGACTGACTGTAGACCTTTTCGTGCCATGAGCCGCGCTGAGCCGCCAAATGTGGTCCGTGCCGCGTCAAAGACGATCAACGCGTCATAGGGAAGATGAATGTACAAGCAGAATCTTCAATTGAGCAATTGAACATTATTGGAGTTGGCAATGGCTTCGAACTTATAGAATTGCAAGCACTCAGCTCTCCCTTAATTTTATTGAAAGCATCTGTAGCTACCCTGTTGATGAAGATCGCAAACACGAATTTAGTCCGCCGCCTCGTTTTTTGCTTCACTTTCACGCGCCACGTTACACCCGATTGGTACAGCCTCCGCGCCCGGTTTATGAGCGTAGGAATGCCTCTCAAGCGCAAGCCTAGCGATGCAGGTACGGTTTCTAGGGCGCGACGCCGGATTGAATCGTTGATGGATTATTGTGACGAATCCCCGAGAACAGATGTATCGGGGGACATATTGTGGCCTGCCTCAGGCGAGGCGATAGAGGATGCCAGGAATTTTATACGAGCATGGTAGGTTGCCAGCTGAATTGGTAAACATCCAGCTTATAGAGGCGGGTTGGATGGCAGTGCGGCCGCCCAAAGCAAAGTGCTCATCGTTCCAGATAAAGATGCAGACGGCCTGGATGCGGGAGTAATCTTACATAAAACGCTCGTTTCCCTGGGTTTATCTCCCGATTTGATTGACGTGCATCTTATTGGCAAGAACTCTACAGTACATGATGAAGTCGAAAGAGCCGCAATGCAGGGCAGAGATCCCAAATATATCATCGTCGTTGATCAAGGCAGCCGCGCGGCACCACCTATAACAGATGCCCCGGATACCCACTCTTTGATCATTGACCATCACCTTAGCGATGAATTCCCGAAAAATGCTACGGTACTGCTTACATGACCCACACCCCCACGCTTTGTGAGGTATCGTTTGCTAATTTTGGAGGTCGTATCTGCATGCCACTACCCCCCTGTGGCGACGTCCGCCTTATTGACTTACGAAATTTGCAAGCCACTACATCCCGATATCTCAGCCTCATGTGGTTATCTTTGCGCTATGGGCACACATGGTGACCTAGGCAATACTTTGAAATGGAAGCCTCCCTTTCCAGATATGACGGAGGTTTTCAAGACGCACACCAAAAAGGCTATAAACGAAGCTGTGTCGCTGATAAACGCCCGTAGGTTAACGTGGGTGTCTTCGAGTATGAAGTACTGATGGGGAGCAGCTAGGCGAACATCGAAGTTTGACGTTCTTTCAGCCTGGCAGGCCCTTCTCGAAGCGAAGAGCCCGAAAGATATCCTCATCAATACAAGACTACTCAACGCCCGCGCTGAAATTAACGAGGAGGTCGAACGGCAGACGCACACGCCCCCAAAGTTTAGCAAGGACGGCAAAATCGCTGTTCTCCGTATAAATAGCGCAGCCCAAGTCCATGGACCAATTGCTACGAGATGGGTGAGCTCTATCTTGTTATACATTTGACATCAATTGACTCATAAGTTCCAGGCTGGCCACCTTAATTCGAAAGCGCTGGAAATTGTCATGGTAGCAAACTCAGGGTATCGCCCTGGATATGTCAACTTCTCCTGTCGTATTGCTCGCTGTGCGCGTTCTCGCGACCCCCCTGTCAACATTATAGCATCCCTAAGAGCAGCCGCTGACCTGGATACTGGCGATCTGATTGAAAGGATGGGGGAGAGTTTCGCTAGGGGACACAAGGAAGCGTCCGGAGGAATAATTCCAGCAGCCGAATTTGAAGAGCTCATGGCCTTATTGAAAGTGGGAGAGAAGCCAGACCCGAAGCCTGAGGATGCTGGTAAGGCAAGAAAGAAGCCGGACGCAAAACCGCAGAAGAACAACTTGATGAACTACTTTGCGAAGACCGGTTGAAGAACGCTTGATAGCTCTACAGCTAAGGTACCCTGATGGACGAGCAGGTCAAATGGCGAGAAAAGACAGGATCAACCCCACGCATGATGACAAATAGCTCTTCGCTCGGCGCCATCGTCCCGATTGCAGTGGCAGAGCCTCCAGCGCCGATGGAGGGAAATCCCACATTTTCCGCTTACTGACGCTGAGAAGGCAAAGCTCAAGGCGAGCGAGAGTGATATACTGGTGTAGGACGGTAACATGGCCAATGCATCGCTGCCAGTGTCCCGCGAGGATGAAGTACCTGCGTGGACGGAACTTCCTTTTCGGTCTATGAGCATTTGCGCTTACACATCCACTGCTGTTCGGTCGCCGAGGTTGCCGAGCTAGACTCATTGCATTCTATTGTTCTATTGTTCTCATTCATCAAGGCACCCTTTGATTACGGAGGCAGCTGACCGGAAGCTTAAAGAACATTCTGCGTGGACAATCCGGAGACTTTCGCGGGAAGATCCGGAAAAGGCGTCAAAACGGTTGTTTGAGGGAACTCCGTCTACTTCGATGGTAGCCAGCCACAGCTCAAGAACATAAATCTAATGACCCTCCATTCTGCAATTGCAGTTATCTCGCTTTTCATTTACTATGAGGCCAGGTCCGTTGGCGCTCCACACCATCTGTGGGCCAGCGTCACCTGTCCGACACAGATCGTCTGCGCAAAAATGCCTCTTGAGCCATTTTCCATTGATAAGGCTTACAGTGACATCAAAATACATGCATGGCAACGACTACTCTCCGCTCATCGCCGAAAGCCTATGTCGCTTGCGACTAGCTCGAGGAAGCTTGAGTGGTCTGTCTTCAAGCTATACTTTGGCAACGGGCGTCGAGCCTCACCCTGGTAGTCTGACAGCTCGCCGAGGACATTGATACCGCAGAGCCATGGACTGTGGCGGGAGTGTTCCTATCAAGCGCTATGATAATCGACCAAAGGACTCCACTAGCTCGGAAAGTCCATCCGGGGACAGTCAGATACTGAGTGTGGCAAGGGCCGGCTGGGCACTGTTCAAGAGCCTCGCCACTGGCAGAAACTCGCTTATTGCTGCCTTGGAGCGACGGCATAGAGGCTCCGGAGTGGAGAAGTGGCTACGCTCCTTTCTGCTTCATCCTCGTGCCCTCTTGTGACTTGTCACCAGCGTGGTAGCGGCAATGCACGGGAAAGCTTCATTGGCTTAGATACCAACATTCATTGTGACGAGAGGAATATGACACCACGAAACGGCTATAGCTCCGCTTCTAACCGTCTTATGTACTCATAGTGAGCCGGAATTACCAATGAAATCGCGTACCAAGGGATTGGATAGCAGCGGCTGAGGTTCCTACCACAGATGGGCGTGTGACCTCGATTTAAGGCTAAGGAATCGAAAGAGCCTCATACAACTCTCCAATGGTTGATAATATCCCCAATGGGATGGCTCTGGCTACCTCTTCGCTCCTACTTCGACGTGTTATTGACGGTCTGTGCTCTATTTTGGACTAAGGGATCGAACAGCCTTAAACCTCGGCGAATGATGGAAACGAATGGCAACGAGTTGTCTCTACCTGACCCGAACGCCTTTTTTTGACAGGCTATTGAGGACCTGGAATCGAGGGTAGGGCTGGGGCAAATGGCATCGCTAGAAATTCGCTGGCTGTTGAGCTGCCACGGAAGCAAGAGACCGATATAATGTGCAAAGGTGGATTCAAAGAGTCAACTCGTTCTGCAGCGCGAAGGGTCATGCAAGATCACCTAAATTAGACATTTACAATAACGTGGAGTATATCAAACAAGATTATGACGCCATCCCTATACCCAACCATACGTATGTGTCTCTGTCCTGAATCGTCCCATATCAGTCGGCCACAAGAGAGAAAGCCATCATATCATGCGCTCCTAGATGCTTCATCCCTTGCGCACGGTCCAACCTTAGTTGGTATATAGCCGAAGAAAAGGTATAAAACCCCCATCCAAAACACCATGGCTCCAGCTTCTATATTCGAATTGGAACCCCTATATCCAAGTGGAAGTCGCGTCTAAAATGTTCTCTTCTTGACTCCACCCCCCGTCTTTACCTCAAAAACCTCCCTATAATGTTCCTGCGCCCTCTTACAAATACTTTGCCTCCCCTTAAAATCTTGCAACGTATCCTTCAACTGGCACGCAATCTCCCTCATCTCGTTCCACACCATCCTCTCCACATCGAATCCAAACATCGTTCTCATACTCTCTTCTTTTCCCCACACTCGCACCCGCTGTTGCGTACCTGGTTGGTATATGGCGTTCTCATCGAGCATATGCGCGACGTTCATTTTAGGGACGTTGGCGTGCAAGAAGAAAGGGCGGGGTTTCTTCTTCTCTGTGGCGTTTTGATGGGCGTATTCGTCGGCAGCGTGCCATTGAATCATGGCACCGCCGTGGAATTCTTTGTTGGAGTCGAAGTAGCCGATTGTGCCTACTTTTTCTCGTACCCGGTAGTAAGGGTTCCCAAGCACGATTGCGCCAGCGAGGAAGGTCTCTTTGTCGCCTTGGCCCATGGCGCCTTGGCTGAGGAGAGGGTAGTAGTAGTTTGGGCCAAAGACGTTGTAGTAGGCTGCTAGGAGGAGGGAGTCGAGGTGTTTCTTTTTTGAGATGACCATCTCGCCGGATTCACTGGATCGGGCGGGCATATGCTTCGGGAAGTCTTTCAGGCCAGCGATCTTGTAAAAGACAGGGTCTTCGGTTGCGACCCAGTAGTCTCCCCATGACAGAAAGCCTCGGGAGAGGAAAGGTTCGGTTTCAATGAGCTCGGCGGGGTCACGTATGGCCATGCAGTCACTATCCAGGTAGAGGACTGTTTCGAAGGTGGAGAAGAGGATGGCAAGCACTTTGAGCTGGAAGTGGTCGACTTTGAAGGGGGCGTCCTTGCGCAGGTAGTCTTCGATTACGAAACATTCTGCGTTTAGGGCTGGGAGGATTTCTTCGCAGATTTCGGGCTCGTACTCGGATTTTGACTTCAGGAAGACGTGGACGGGGAGCGTTGATTTTGTCTTTCGTAGCATGCGGATGCCGACAAGAGCTGGTGGGAAGTAGGGTCCTCCAGCCACGGTGACGATGCCCGTACCAGAGAACAAGGATGGGACTTCCTTGTTTGTGGTATTGAAGCCTGGGTGGTTGACCAGCTTGCTGTGCGATTGTTGCAACGATTTGACATCATTTTCTGGTAATCCAATGCTGAACGGACTTGGTTCCCTATCCCCATTTGCCTTGTCTGATCCTGCTACACTCGCTCTCTGCGTTATGGTGATTGGCTTAATATTCGGCTTGGCCTTGTCGAATACCTTCGCCCATTTTGCCCAGAAGTCTACTATCCGAGGTGGAGGAGGCGGGGCTTCGTGGGTGGGAGCTGTAATGATGGATAGCTTGTTGCGGCTGACTTTCTTTAGCCGACTCTCAAGAATAGAGACGGAGAAGAAGAGGGCGACGACGGCAATAATGAGGGTGATGGAGCGGGCTGGGCGGACGAACATTGTTGGCACGTCGCAGGAGGAAGCAGAATTGCCATAGATCAGATGAGGTGTTCATACATAGGAGTAGGAGGAGGAGTACTATGCTACGAAAGTACACCTCCAACACCACCAGTTCAGGAGATATGCGCGAAAAGTTTAATAGGTCACCCCCAAGGCACGCTAAGTCGCTGCGCTAGTGCTGGCCCCTACTAGGTACCTAGGTACCTTACCTACATAGCCAATTGAAACTTGACAGTCTATTTATATCCAAGTAACAATAAGAAAACATACATACACCATACACCATAGCTCAGTCAAAACACCCAAGCAGATATGGACCATCGATAAAGCAGTTCTTCCTTCAAATGAATTGTGCCGTCTGTGACCCATTGCATTACGCCACATAGCATTATTCACAGTACGACCATTTGCGTGTTTTACCAAACTGTCCATTACTGGCTGAGCTCATTGCTACACATCGATCAACTGTCTATTGCCTGCTTCCCACGCGTGTTAATATACAAGGTTGCACTCCATGTACATGCCCAAAGCCATGCTGATATCTATCCATCGCTTGCCCATTCATCTCCAGATCTTAAGGAGCCTTGCAAGCCAAGCCTAGCTTGCCAAAACTGAGTATCAACATTGCTTTATGTACTGCTATTGACACATATAGACCGCGGGACAGGTGTTGCTCCTTTTTCGCTGTAATCGCCGGTCTCCAAGACTTGCAAAAGCCGGTCCCCTGCCTTCGCTCGATGCGGTTGCTTGTCTCTCAATGCGAATGGCCATTTTCGTTGTGCGTGTCCGCTTCGGTAGGATTTGGTGCACAGCACTGACCAGCCTCATCACAATCATCACCGCAATCCAACAGGCAAGCCTCTGGCTCACTCCGCAGACTACCCGCTTTGCTCGCTACATTGCTTCCAACTTTCTTTCTTGGCCCGCCACTGACCGAATGGGAGCCTTCGTTATCTGAGCATGAGGACGAAACATGTCGATGTTCGCTATCCAGACAGAACTCTGGCTGTATGGTAGAAGAGTGTATCCCGTGCCCATGGAGGCAGCGCCTTACTTGTCGTGCAAGCGCCATATACCGGGCGGACCCCTCGCCTTTAAAATCGAATTCAACCTGCACGTGCAGAGACGCAATCATTTTGACGTCACTCAACTGCCAAACATGCAAATGGTGGCAGCTTAAAATACCAGGAAGTTCCTCGATGTCTCGTTTGATATCGTCAATGCTGATATCCACTGGCGCGGCTTGGAGCAATATGCGTGAGGCAGCCTTGCAGAGAGGGATGGCTGATGCTAGGATGACACCAGTGATAACGATAGAGATGGCTGGGTCCGCGTAGAATCTCCACGAATAATTGGTAAGCCAGATGAATAGCGCAGAGCCTATGACGCCAATATTTCCCAGGGCATCGCCCATAACATGGAGGAAGACCCCGCGCATGTTGAGATCTCCATGAGATTGTCCCTTTTCCTTCGACTGGTTGTGTGTGTGGCCTGCATGCAACGATTCACGACGATGATGACCTTTAGCTGAGCCATTGGTCTTCGCATGCCCGAGTAATGGTGATGCCTCTGTGGGCCCTTGCTCCTCCTCCACAACCGATTCTTCTTCTGCTTCATCTCCTTCTGAGCCACTGCCGCCTCCAGACTCAATATCCTCCAGCCTACTTTCCCTGCTTGCCGCAATGATATCATTTCTAAAGCTCGCAGGGTGTATGTGTAGGTCGTCAACGCTGGAAAACCGAGAACGTGATCCCGCGCTGTTCTGGCGTCGACGGCGTCCGGTGCTGCTGGCATGAGATCTTCGGACGGAAAGGGGCGAGGAGGTAGAATTTGCAGCGGTCGAACCATCCTCATCATCCCGAGAGAATCCGTTAGAACCCCGACGACCATTCGCCGGTTGCTCTGGATCTCTGATTTTCGATGCTTTTCGCAGCTTTGAGGATTTCGGCCAGCCCGCTACCGTACTCTGAGGCAAAACATCCGCCACGTTGCCACCTTCATCTGCTACAGCTTGCGTATGTCCAGCGGGAGCCGCGTGACCTTCCTCCGCATCAGCAAGATTATCTGGTCCTTCGTGAGAATGGCCATTCCCACTGCCGTGAGTGTGTCCATGTTCATGGAATAGGAAAAGGCCAAGGATGTTGGAAAGGAGACCAGCGAATCCCACCCCCAACACTAGCTCAGGGTGTACAACGGACTGAGGCTGCACGAAACGTTGGATCGCCTCTAGGAAAATGGACAGACAGAGGGCAACAAGGAAGACACCATTGATAAGAGCACCCAATGTTTCCGCGCGTTGCCACTAGCATATTATCAGCCCCCATCCGTGTCATAGTGATCAATACATCCATACCCCATATGTGTACATATTTGAACTTGACTTCCCATGCGCCACTGTGACTGCCCAGAGGCCAACGCAAAGGGAAAGGACATCATTAAGCTATATGGAAGGAAGATCAGCCATTGGTCAACCACGGCTAGATAAGCAAGTAGAACGTACCATATGAAAAGAGTCTGCAACAAGAGCAAGTGAATGTACACCATAGCCTAGGAGCTTGTCAACATTGCCGTAATGGCGTACTATGAGTATGGGACAGATCATGCTCACCAACGATCAGCTCCAAGAGGAAGAAAGCCGAGTCTATACCCAGAAGAACCCAGATTCTAGTTGTCTTGGATAATCCCATTGTGCAGAATGGTGCGGGCCCCTCAGGGGGCTCTCACGACGCAAATGGCTTTCGCGAGTTTGCTTATGGGTCTCAACGCGCGGGAAATCTTGGGTTCTGAGTATGAGATGCAAAGGCCATGGCATTCTTTCCGAGGGTATTAGAATGTCTGCGATGACGATGGCTGGCCGACTTTCGCCCCTAGGTGTAGGACTTTTGGAGGCGACCTATTTCGGCCCCCGAAGCGAGACATTGCCTGTAGGTACTTTCTTTCCATCAACAGTCTCTAACACATGGAAGGTGCCACGCTTCAAAAGTGCAACCCGACCTTCAAAGGCTGGAATGTTTTAAAGCTGGGTTGCCGCGCAATAAGCCTTCAGAGGTCGCCGCAGTTTTCCGAGCCGACCGTGGGTGTTAAGAAAGCAAACATTGTAACGTTCACTTTCAATTCTCAACCATTCTAGGGAATTCCTAGAAGAACGCGAATGGCATCTACTCAATCAGAGATTCTGCCATCTCGCCCAGACAACAACCAAAGAGAAGCGACCGAGCTCAATGACTACGAAGGCGATCACATCGCGAGCGATTGCAATACTAGGTCTGCATCACGTGAAACATATTTTGGCCCTTCCGTTAGCAACGAGAACTATACTCAGTCCTTTCGAAGGTCTACGGCTCTGTTTTGGAAGCGGCAAGTCTCTGCAACTGTCCCACATGGCTGCTGTAGAGATCATTTTGGTACGCCATCTCCGTTCCGGGGCAAGGCAACAAAGTAACGAGATTCCTTCGATACTACGGCCCATTGAGTGCAATGCTGTCTCCTTGCTATTCATCTCTCCCTAGCCTCCTTTAATGTGCTTTCAACAAGCACCGCATGGGGATTTGTTCTTCCACGCCTTTACTTACTGTTCTGATTTATAGCACTAGAGCGGACTTTCCTTGGATATCTGAGAACCTCATTAGCTCTATCAATAGTTGCAGTCATCATTGCTCAACTTTTTAGACTTGAGCATAATGCAAAACCAAACAAGACCTTTGGTTTCTACGCTTTGAGCATTCCTTTATCCTGTACTTGCATAGGTGCGGCCATGGTCATCCTGCTATTAGGAGCTTACAGGTTCTGGCGACAGCAAAATGCAATACTACGGGGTAAAGTGCATGCTGGAGGTTGGGAGGTAAACGCTATTGGTGTGACGGTGTTGATGGTTTGTGGTAAACGCTTGCCAACAGAATAATAATGTCTGATATGCTTGACAGATTACACTCGCGCTCTTCGTGCTACTTGTTGCTGTGGATATAACCAAGGATGTTGAGGGCCAGATGTGAAAGGTGAGTCTCCAGGTCAAGCGGCCAGCCTTCTACTGAACATCGATAATTGGTTGATAGTCTCTCTCAAATGGGTCCATTGCAGTTGCTTAAAGGCTACGAGAATGCTGCACCAGGGTATAAATTATGTTGAGCAAGTAATCGAGCATTCTCTTTAGGCTGGGAGATCAATGGAACGAAGCAATTGCAAGGACCATTGATTTACCTGGCTGCGTTAGCGAGATCACCACCAGGTCGGATCCAAGTGCCCGCTGCGAAATCTTCGGAGACAACGGACGCGTTTGCACCTCAAGATCACCGAGTTCCTGTGGAGGTTAAGCTGGTAGAATGTATTCGGAGATTTTCGTAGCTGCTGCTTTCTGCACGACAATCGCCAGACCAAAAGGTTTTCGGGCAGATTGAATGTTCAGTGCGAACGACGCTCTTGGAGTGTTCGGCGTATCTAGCTCGTATGCACCTGCAGGTACGCGGGATTGAGCTGCATGAGGCCGGGATACACCATCTTTCGCAAGGTTCATGTGAAAGTAGCAAGAAAGGGCAATCCCCAAAGCTCGGAAGCCCGACCTTGTGTATTTGCAATATGCTATTTGAAGCTCAAGGGGCTATTCTCGATTCTTTTTAGTACGCGAGGCTTCGAAAAAGTTATGTATTATTCGCTAAGTCCGGCCATAAGTACAGATGCTACCTGCCAAAGCCGTTGGAATCCCGAAAAAAGCGTCATGCCCAAATTAAGGCAATCATCGGTTCCAATTCTACGGCCGCAGTGAATTTCATCTATAACACCTGACCGCCAGCTAGCTGCTCTACCTAATCGAATTGTTTAGTTGTTTAAAACCCCAGCATTTCAATGTAAGCCGCCTCGCCATGCCTTTCTTCGATCTACTCTCCATCTTCATTACATTATATCTAGCATCTTTCGGGAGCTCATATGCAATCACCAGTGTCCCAGGTGGTGTAAATACAATCACGGGTCAACGGCCGTTCCGGCAGGAATTCTCTACTTTCAAGAATTCAGGTCCACCCTTTGACCTATACATCCTTTCTTTACAGCAACTACAGCAACAGAACCAGTCAGCTCTGCTCTCTTTCTACCAAGTCGCCGGTACGTCTTCCGAAGATTGAACGCCATCAGCCGGATTAACACCTTGGATAGGTATTCACGGGCATCCATACATTGCATGGGATGGCGTCCAAGGAGGATACCAAGCAGGTTATTGTACCCATGGATCTATACTGTTTCCCTCATGGCATCGACCGTACATGCTGCTCTATGAAGTATAACTCTACCAATGCACCTGGACTGGAGAATACTACTAAGACAATCCAGCAACTATTGTGGAACAATGCCCAGCAGATTGCAGCAACCTACCCAGAAGCGCAGCGAAGTACATATCAAGTAGCCGCGACCTCTTTCCGGGTCCCTTACTGGGACTGGGCCATCAATGCCACAATGCCGGATCCTGTCAATGACCCGATGATCACTATCAACACCCCTCAAGGCACTCTATCTATGGTCAATCCCTTGTACAACTACACTTTCCATCCACACCCATCTGCAACGGACTTCCCGCCAACTGATACTGTTGGTCGACTCTAATAATCCCCCGGCTTGAACGGAAGTTGCTGATCATCTCCAGCTCGCGCAATACAACAGCACCCTCCGTTATCCAAATTTTGCAACAGGGGCAAGTCAACCCAGTCTCGCTAATGCGCAACTCCAGGCCAATGCAGAGGCGTAAGCTCTAGCCGTGGCTGCTCTCTCGACGTACAAGACAAGTCTGACCTTTTCAGTCTTCAAGTCTTAACATACCAACTCATCGCTGATCAATCGGATTACGCCCCTTTCTCCAACACAGGGTACACCGATGCCCGGGGCGACTCGTACAACAGCTTGGAAAATATGCATAATGCCATACATGCCTTTGTGGGCAATGGAGGCCATATGAGCATAATACCATATGCGGGATTTGATCCGATCTTTTGGCTCCACCACGCGTAAGGACTTATGAAAAGAACTGGCATAAGCTGTCTAACCTTTGGCTACAGAAACGTTGACCGTCTCTTCGCCATTTGGCAAGCCATCTACCCAGATTCATATACTACTCCCGAGGTTAATGCTGCTGGCACCTTCACAATTGCGCCAGGCTCCAACGATACTATCAGTTCTCGTACGTCACCTCCCCATTACTATTCACCACTCCCCTATATGACTGCTGATGCCCCCAGCTCTGACTCCATTCCATTCTGACGGATATGGTACCCTCTACACATCCGCGACAGCCCGTTTTACGCGATATTTCGGGTATACATACCCGGAGGTGGTGGACTGGGGCGTGAATGCTACGCAGTTGTCCTCAAATGTCAGGACCGCCCTCAACAAGCTTTACAATCCCACTGGCAGTATCTCGACACGGTCTGTACCACAGAAGTACAAGCGGCACAGTGACTTCACCGGACCGTACCCAGGTCCAAACACAACGACGTCAAAGTCGTCAACTGGAGAGTACCAATACTTTGTCAACATCCAAGTAGACAGGTAATCACCCACCCTTGCCACCCCAACCTGTCAATCACTTTGCTAAGCCATCCTCTTGCCTTCTTTGATAGATCCGCCCTCCAGCGCCCCTTCTTCATCCACTTCTTCCTCGGCTCCGTCCCCACCAGCCCCCTCACATGGGGCCACGCCGAAACCCTGATCGCTTCCCACTCAATTCTCTACTACCCTCCGGCCTTGCCCACCACCAGTAACAATTCCGCCGCAACATACGGTCAAATTCCCCTCAATCATGCCCTCAAGCGCATAAATCTCCCTCCTACTACTGATCCGCACACCGTCGAAGAGCTGCTGAGAGGCGAGCTGAGCTGGCGTGTCCAAGATTTCGAAGACAGGAGCGTTGATACGGGGAGCGTGAGGGGTTTAAAGGTATTCGTGGC
>NAPT01000355.1:0-29323 GCA_002927785.1 Cladonia uncialis
CTGCTAATTTGTGCGTGTGAGGGATATTAGAATTGTAGTAGAGGAGGTTAGGATGAGGAGTTGGAGGGGCTTCGACGGAATAATTTGGGGGGGAAGAGGGGGGTTGGGGTGCGTGTGCTCTTTTGGTAGGGCCTGGAGGTGATTGTGCTGACTGTGGCCTTAGGAGATGATCAAAGGGACAGTCAGTCCTCGTCTTACTGCCTGAGGGAGTGCCACTTCTATACGCTATGGATCATTGACTGTGGACATGGATAGGGAGATGAGAGCGCTATCGTGGAAGCGTAGTCGGGTTTGTTTAATTGGGTTATTCGTCAGGTATAGTACTAGGAGGGTTAATAGCGGATACACCAAATCTCCAATATCTTTACCAAAGATGCCGACCCGTTCAAAGAATCCTTCCACTTCTCCATTCCCTGAAGAGTACGCATTGCATAGTTGGCCGCACAAGTAGGACGCTCCCATACAAGCGACCAACGTAACTACCTTAATAATTCCAAAATCACCCCCATCAAAGGTCCTAATCTTGGATATTAATAATTGAACGTGGCAAATAGATGCGTCTACAGCATGCATGCAGTCGGAGGAGGGTTGCCCGCCACAGCCATATCTGACCAGGCAAGAAAATGCTGTCAGGTTTTAACAACGACGGCCTTTCTTGCGCTAGGAGAGCTGCCTCATCTGTCTGGCAGAGCGATGGTCAAGGAGCGCGTTTGTATGGGTTATTCAATCAAAGTCTATAAAGACAAGATATAGGAAGCGTTTGGTACTTAGTCTACGGGAGGTGGCAGTGTTTTGCAAAGGTTGATAGCAATCAGGCAAGCAGCTCATCCAAGATCACAAAGGATTGTTTAAAGTCGCGCGACGCTCAGGCCGGGTTGCGCACCGGTAGATAGGGAAGCCCTTATCCTAGCTTTGAAGAGGGGTGAGTCCAGGATACATTTTTGTCCTCTACCTGGGAGTGAATACATAATAGTAAAAATCCTACTCTGCTCTCCTTCCCTTCTCCCTACCTTAACTACTCACCCCACCACGTCTGCGCTTTTTTGCTCACGACCAGACCCATCCAGCCTCGACCGATGATCCTCCTCCCTTATGCAAATGAGAAATCCTGAATCCTCTTCACTCATAGCATATACCCACGAACACCACCACTGCCACCACCGCCGCCATCCCACTATTCCACCTAGTCCTGGGTGATGTGGAATGGCAGTGCACGCCTCCACCGCCCGTGAGAGTCCGCTGGGAAAACGTGGTCGTGATTGGTTGGCACCAAAAACGCAGGAACCTTACCCCCTTCTCCTCCCCTCTGCTCTTTGTGGTGTGGAATGGTTTGGGGAATGGGGGATTTCCTACCCATGAGAAGAAGCCGTTGCAGGGATTACGAATGACTTGGTGATAACACCTTGATGCAATGCGTAGCGTGTCCCTGGCTGTGTTGTAGAAACATGAGAGGTATGACCCTCCCTGTAATCCTAGTCGTGCTATCGGTGTGTACGCGTCTTGCAGTATGATCTGGACGCCTCGAAGTCGATCTCCATGTGCTAGCCCTGTGTAGAATCGGACAACTTGTAACGATCCATCCTCTCTCTCGAGAGGGCGATTCGGATGTAATGTAAGGCACGTTGTGTGGCCGTATGGCCCTGTGTGATCAAGCTTTTCAGCTGAGGGCTCAGGCAAGGCCATCCGACCATTGGTTTTGGAGCAAGCCTTCGAACCTCTGTAGCATAATTCGGCTTCATAGATACTGAAGCTCGTGGGCTATCTCGCCGCCACTGAAAGGCTTCGCACGTGTATGATCGTATTGGCATTTCCAAGTCTTTGAGCATGCTCGTCGGATCGCCCTAGCGCTTTCGCTTGTTTGTCTGAGGTTTCGCAGTGCCATTCGCTCCCTCCCCACCACTTTCCCCACTTTCTGCACCGTTCATCCATCCCCTACCTTCGCCAGGGCTTTTACGCCTCATTGTGCCTGGACCAACAACAACAACCTCTTCTTCGCTCTCACTGTCACCAATATCTAGCAAGACTGGCATGCGGAAAGATTCTTCCTCTAACTCGGTCTTCGTAGGCTCTATAGTCAATACGTCGACAGCTTCATCCTCCAGATCCAATCGCCGCTTGTGGATCTCTTCAATTGGGTGAATATCAAATTCGTCTTCCCTTTCAATGTATTCGACGTTTTCTTCGACTTCAGCGAAATCAGGAGCAAGTGCCGACCAGCGTTGTGGTGTAACTATGGACCACAGGTAGATGCGCCCACTCTCGAGACCGCAAGCCGCAACAAAGGGTCGATGGGGATGCCACTAGAGAACATTAGCAATGACACATTGTCTTGAAATAAGACTACCCACTTCTACTACTCCAAGCTCCTCTGGTGGACCCTCTAAGATTTTGACCAAACTGCCGCGTCCTCGTTCCCATACGTAAATGTCGTGATTCATATATGTAGTTGCGCAAACGTATTCTCCTGTCGAACTGAAAGCCACATGGTTCCAAGCCAATCTATTGACTACATCCTGAAACTTGTGCTCGACCTCAATGTTGATTCTGTCTATGTTCAGATCGATTTGAGACAGGTCGGGTAATGATATAGTTCGAATGACTCGGTCACTAGAATTTGACACCATGTCATGTCCTGACGAAGTGAGGCGGAGGAAGATGATGACACCAGGACAGAGGTTATGCGAATGTATGACCTGGCGTGTCTGCGTCTCTATGATGTTCAACCATCCTTTATTGGTGCCGGCAATGATGTGATTACCCAAGGGCGTAAAGATTGTTACGCAAGTCGTCTGCTTCGCGTCCTGCGCCGCTTGCTTCTCACTAAGATCCTCTCCTTCTGCGAGCGGTCTCCTTGGGGCAGAAGGTAACGTGTACTTCACAGGAACGGTTTCGGATATGTCGACCAGCAACGGGTGGTGTTCAAATAGTGATGTAACGAAAAGGAAGCTAGAGTGTATCAGCACGGTTCAAGACTATCTTTCAACCACACGTACGGATTGTATGGGTGTTGTTCCGCAATGTACACAGGCGCTTCAAAACGAACGACCCGGGCTCTTGTGCCGTCTCTCAGATCCCACAATATAACTTTCCAATCCTGCGAAGAGCTAAGAAGGTATCTCCCATCGCGAGACCAACTATGAGTAGTGAGTACGGGTTCTGTAATCAGACGAGCTGGTATCTCCTACCTTAGCGACTGAATCTGACGTGTATGACCTCGCAGCTTTCGAGCTATTCCATTTGTTTCGACATCGAATATCACGATGGTACCATCTACCTGTTGGAAATTGTTAGTCTCGTAACGGTGTCCGATCAAATGCTGAAGCGTACCCTGCCAGACGCTAAGAAGTCCCCCCTTCGGTTAAATCTTAGCATAGTAGCATGTCCGGACCCTATTAGGATTAAATAAGCATGAGAAAGTAGAGAAGCAAGCTTGACTTACTTAGCTTGCCCGTAAGAGCTTCGGGGTAGTCTTGGGCGAGGATGAAGGGATCAGTCAAAGCAAGATTCATGATGTCAGGGAGTGATTAATAGTTAAGGTGGATGTCAATACGTAGAGGAAGCTGAAGACTAAGTGTATACCTATTGCGTAGAGCTATTTGGCTCTCAAGCACGCAATAGATTCTCAAAACCTGTGTCAAGCAATATATTTGGATGGAATCGCGATGCGGCTCTGCATCACTAGCGCTAGCGCTAGCGCCGGAGACCGGCAAACGCAAACAAGGCACGCTAAGAGAGGCTGGGCTAAAATTGCATCCTCTCTTTGAAGCGATCATCCATCACATTCCACACCCACAACATCCACTTTGTTCATCCAGCTATCGCAAAGCGCAGTCTGGGTCATTCCAATATCTAAGGCGTCACAATAAAGCATACTATCGACCGTCTGGGCTGGATCTCGTGGTGGATCGAGGGGAGGGGGTCGAGCTGAGTGGAGGGTGCCCTTTGTGGCCAGCCCAAGGCCGTGAAAGGCTCGCAACAATAGTCTACACTCACTCTGGATCTCTCTTTGGCTCTGGAGTCAAAAGGTGAGACAGTGAATGGCTTCGGGCAGTTTGTTGTGAAATTCTGACCTAGGTCAACCTCAGTGTTGACTCAGTCGTCGCCAACTGTTTCGCCACTCCTGGTTCTGTGAACGATCGCCAACAATCATGGCGAATCTAAGCTTCAAGTTTTCGAGCGCGCCTCTGCGCTCGATTCAAGAGATCCAGTTTGGGCTGCTCTCGCCAGAAGAGATCAAGAATATGAGCGTAGTCTCAATAGAGTATCCTGAAACTATGGATGAGCAGGGATCACGACCACGGCAAATGGGTCTAGCTGATCCCAGACTCGGTTCTATTGACAGAGCCTACAAGTGTGCTACTTGTGATGAGGGTATGTCGGAATGCCCGGGACATTTTGGGCATATTGAGCTTGCTGTGCCCGTTTTCCACGTTGGTAGGTGGCGTATAAGCATGAAAGATATGTTTGGCATGGTGTTGACCTTCTTCTAGGGTTTATGACGAAGATAAAGAAACTACTGGAGACGGTCTGCCACAACTGTGGCAAGATCAAATTAGATGAGGTCAGTCATCCATGTTGGATGGCCAACCTTGTTCTCTACGAGTTGCTGATGTTTTCACAATATAGAGCAATCCTAAATTTGCTGACGCTCTTCGTTTCCGAGATCCCAAGAAGCGTTTCGATGCCATCTGGCGCCACTGCAAGGTCAAAATGGTTTGTGAAACTACAGTAGCGCTTGACGAAGATGCTCCACCTGAAAAGCAGAAAGAACCAAAGCATGAACACGGTGGCTGCGGGAACGTCCAGCCTGAGATCCGCCGAGAAGGGCTCAGATTGACAGGCACTTGGAAGCCTCAGAAGGGGGACGAAGAGACCGAGGGACAACAGCCAGAGAAGAAACCCATAACCCCACAGATGGCTCTAAACATATTTCGTCATATCTCCGAGGAGGATATCGCAACGCTGGGTCTAAGTAAAGACTATGCGCGCCCCGAATGGATGATCATCACAGTACTTCCGGTACCCCCGCCACCTGTTCGGCCCAGCATTTCTGTTGATGGAGGCAATGGTATGCGAGGTGAGGATGATTTAACGTACAAGCTTGGCGACATAATTCGTGCCAACGGCAATGTACGGCGTTGCGAAACCGAAGGATCTCCTGCGCATGTTGTGAATGAGTTTGAACAGCTACTGCAATTCCATGTCGCTACCTACATGGATAATGATATTGCGGGTCAACCACAAGCCTTGCAGAAGTCCGGACGTCCAGTCAAGTCGATCCGAGCCCGCTTAAAGGGCAAGGAAGGCCGCCTCCGTGGAAACTTGATGGGGAAGCGAGTTGATTTCTCTGCACGTACAGTTATCACCGGAGATCCTAACCTGTCTCTTGACGAAGTCGGGGTTCCACGAAGCGTGGCAAGGACCTTAACATACCCCGAAACTGTGACTCCATACAACATCCATAAGCTTCATCAACTGGTCAAGAATGGTCCGAATGACCATCCTGGTGCGAAGTATGTGATACGTGCCGATGGTGAGCGCATCGATCTTCGACATCACAAGCGTGCTGGGGAGATTCCGCTACAATATGGATGGAAGGTGGAGCGTCACATTGTTGACGGAGACTTCATCATTTTTAATCGACAACCATCCCTCCACAAAGAGTCCATGATGGGACATCGTGTTCGAGTCATGCCATATTCGACGTTTCGCCTGAATCTCTCCGTGACATCTCCATATAATGCCGATTTCGATGGAGATGAGATGAACTTGCATGTACCTCAGAGCGAGGAAACTCGCGCAGAAGTCAGCCAGTTATGCATGGTCCCACTCAACATCGTTTCGCCTCAGCGTAACGGCCCCTTGATGGGAATCGTGCAGGATACGTTGTGCGGTATCTACAAGATGTGCCGAAGGGATGTATTTCTCACAAAGGAACAAGTCATGAACATCCTATTGTGGGTCCCGGATTGGGACGGGGTCATCCCTCAGCCTGCTATAGTCAAACCACGCCCCATGTGGACTGGCAAGCAGATACTGAGTCTAGTAATGCCGGTCGGGCTTAACCTCCTTCGTGTCAGTAACGAAGGTTTCTCCCCTCTCAGAGACGATGGATTGTTGATCTCTGGCGGTGAGATAATGTACGGCCTCCTCAACAAGAAAACCGTTGGCGCCAGCGGTGGTGGCGTTGTGCATATCATCTTTAACGAAAAGGGTCCCGAGGCTGCTATGAAGTTCTTTAATGGTGCTCAAACAGTGGTCAACTACTGGCTCCTACACAATGGTTTTAGTATTGGTATTGGTGACACTATACCAGATCGTGCAACTATTGGCAAGATTGAGGCCGCCGTCAACAAGCAGAAAGATGAAGTTGGGGTGATCACTAAGAGTGCTACTGAGAACGAGCTTGAATCTCTCCCAGGCATGAACGTGAGAGAGACTTTTGAGAGCAAGGTTTCGAAAGCCTTGAATAACGCTCGCGATGATGCTGGAAGAGTGACCGAGGAGAGCCTCAAGGATCTCAACAACGCCACGCAAATGGCTAGGTCAGGGTCTAAAGGTTCAACGATCAACATCTCTCAGATGACCGCCGTCGTAGGTCAGCAGTCGGTCGAAGGCAAGCGTATTCCCTTTGGTTTCAAGTATCGAACCCTGCCGCATTTTACAAAGGACGATTACTCGCCAGAATCTAGGGGATTTGTGGAGAACTCGTACTTGCGAGGCTTAACACCCACCGAGTTCTTCTTCCATGCTATGGCTGGTCGTGAAGGTCTCATTGATACCGCTGTAAAGACCGCTGAGACGGGTTATATTCAGCGCCGTCTGGTTAAGGCTCTTGAAGATGTCATGGCTAAATACGATGGCACAGTTCGGAATTCCCTTGGTGACATTGTACAATTCGTGTACGGCGAGGATGGGCTTGACGGTGTTCATATCGAACCGCAGCGTGTTGATATCATCACATGCTCTGACAAGCAATTCGAAAGGAAGTTCAAGGTCGATCTTATGGATCCGAAACCGGACACTTCGATCTCTCCCGACTTTCTGGAACAGGCGAATGAAATGATTGGTGACCTCGAAACCCAGCAATATCTAGATGACGAATACAACAAGCTCCTGGCAGCACGAGAGTTCTTGCGATCAACGAGAGCAGACGACAATGAGCAGCTCCAGCTTCCACTTAATGTTATTCGCATTCTAGACACAGCTAAGACCACTTTCAAAATCAAGAACGGTGCTCGTAGTAACTTACAACCCGTGGAGGTTGTTACCAAGGTTAACGAGTTACTTGACAAGCTTGTGATCGTCCGAGGTGATGACGAGCTTTCTAGGGAGGGCCAACATAACGCAACTCTGCTATTCAAGGCGCAACTTCGTTCGCGCTTAGCTTTCAAGCGTTTGGTGATGGAGAACTCACTGAACAAGCTGGCATTCCAGCATGTGATTGGGGAGATCGAGAGTCGATTCTCCCGCGCTGCTGTTAATCCTGGCGAGATGGTCGGTGTCCTGGCTGCTCAGTCAATTGGAGAGCCGGCCACGCAGATGACACTCAACACCTTCCATTTTGCTGGTGTATCATCGAAAAACATTACTCTTGGTGTGCCTCGTCTCAAGGAGATTCTGAACGTTGCCAAAAATATCAAGACGCCTTCTATGACTGTGTATCAAGAAGAAGGGAGTATATTCAACCAGGACAGCGCGAAGCTGCTCCGAAGTGCTGTGGAGCATACTACGCTACGCTCTGTTACAGAGAGCACGGAAATATATTATGATCCTGACATTCAATCGACAGTCATTGAAGCTGATCGCGACATGGTAGAATCGTACTTCATTCTCCCTGGAGGTGACGTGGAAGATCAATTCCGGCAGTCACGATGGCTCTTAAGAATTATCCTTGGTCGCCGTGCCCTACTGGACAAAGGCCTGACTGTTCAAGATGTTGGAAACAAGATCAAAGAGAACTACAGCAAAGACCTTGCTGTCATATTCAGTGATGACAACGCTGATGAGCAAGTGGTTCGCATCCGTATGATACAAGATCACACCAAAGGAGAGGAAGATGATGATCTTGAAGAAGATCTGATGCTGAAGCGGCTCGAAGCTCATATGCTTGACACACTTACCTTACGAGGTGTTCCAGGCATCGAACGGGCTTTCCTCAACACCCGTACCGCATTCCGTTACGGCGAGGATGGAGCAATGGTTATGGCTAAGGACGATCCCATGTGCAAGGAGTGGTACTTGGATACCAGCGGATCGGCTCTTGGCGAAGTCCTGACAATCCCAGGCGTTGATACCAAACGAACCTATTCGAATTCCTTCATTGAGGTATTCGACGTCTTTGGTATTGAAGCTACCAGGTCGGCTCTGATGAAAGAATTGACTCAAGTCTTGGCATTTGATGGTTCGTACGTGAACCACCGACATCTCGCACTCCTCGTCGATGTCATGACAGCACGGGGACATCTCATGGCCATCACTCGACATGGTATCAACAGAGCAGATACAGGTGCATTGATGAGGTGCTCATTTGAAGAGACTGTTGAGATCCTTCTTGAGGCCGCTGCTTGTGGCGAGCTCGACGATTGCCGAGGTGTTTCTGAGAACGTCATGCTTGGACAGCTGGCCCCGCTGGGAACTGGAGAATTGGAGGTGTTCCTGGATCAGAACCTTCTAGACAGCGTAATCTCCGACAACGCCGTACTAGGCAATATTGGCATCAAGGGAACCAACCTTGGCGACGGAGCAATGACACCATATGATGGAGCTTCGCCTATGCAAGACAATCCTCAATTCCTCTCTACACCCGATTACGGAGCAAGCTTCAGTCCCATTTCCCAGTCCGGCTCTGCGACTCCAGGAGGGTTTACGGACTATCAACCTCAGGGCTTTGGTGGGGGACTTAGTCCTTATGCCAGCCGGTCACCGGGGGGGTATTCACCTACAAGTCCTTTCAACGCGAGCCCGACCAGCCCGTTTGGAGCATCTCCAGGCTCGCCAGGTTACTACAGTCCTACTTCTCCGGGTGGCAATTATGCAACCTCCCCAAAATTCTCACCGCAATCTCCAGCTTATGCAGCATCACCGGCATTCACGCCGACGTCACCCTCATATTCACCTTCCAGCCCTACATACATTACGGGTCAAAGTCCTACGTCGCCTAATTACAGCCCCACAAGCCCTAACTACAGCCCTACGAGCCCAGGCTCAGGCTCATCATATTCACCAACCAGCCCTGCATATTCACCGACCTCACCGGCTTACGGGCCCTCGTCCATCTCACCTACATCTCCAGGCTTCAGCCCTACATCACCTATCTACAGTCCTACCTCGCCGACCCTCAAAAACAACTCCAGCATCAGCCCGACCTCACCAGTGTATTCGCCAACATCGCCATTATCATATTCTCCCACGTCTCCATCATACACTCCTGGATCGGCTGAGAGGAACATCAGCCCTCCTGGCTCTGGTAGTCCCAAGTGGACACCGACTTCGTAAGCTTTTTCCCACTTACTCTTGAGAGCAATAAATTCTTACATGTCGTAATCTCAGGCCCACCTTCAGTCCTTCGCAGTAGCGAGCACGACTAGTCGATGATGCATGCATGTCTTCTTGACCGCGTGCCAAACCTGGCGTAATGCGAATGCTTTGCCGGAGGTGAAGTATGTCTGCCAGTCATGTATTACTATGAGTTGATTTTGTCCTCTAAAAGACCAGGTAGCATCTACCAGGTGCTTCTCACCGGTCTAAGATATCTTAGTGGTAACCTTTCTGCATGGCGTCTGGCGTGTTGCATTTTGAGAGATCAAAAGGAGCAGAAGCCTTGAATCGAAGGCATGAAAACAGACTGTGGTTACGTAGGTTATTGGAGGAGGCTTTTCTTCCGAGACTGGCGTTATGAATGCCTACAAAGGCATTGGTATGCATGGATTCGAGCATATCGAGCATTTACATCTTCGTGTACAATAAAAGTGTGTGAAGCTGTGGATGAGATCAGATAAGTTATAAAATTAGAACGTGTTCAGTAATGTATTCTGTCCTGTGCTGTGACTCATACAAGTTGAAATTCTATGCATTTGTAGCTGGTAGACCTACTCTTTCAATTTCAGACCTCTAAACCCTCCTCACTTTCCCCGCCCTCCCCACGACCCCCATTATCTATGGCAAACTCCAAGTACGAATATGTAAAAACATTCGAACAATCCACAACCCTACTCCCCGCCACTTACATCGTCGTCCGCCTAGACGGCCGTGGATTCCATAAGTAAATTCACCCGTTCCCCTAAGACCCATCCCAGCAACAAATACCTCGTACTCGCCGATCGCGTACTCATACCTTCTCAGGTTCTCAGCAAAATACAACTTCGAAAAACCAAATGACCGACGAGCACTAGATTTGATGAATGCGGCTGCTACGGCTGTTATGAGGGATGTGCCGGATATTGGGTTTGCATATGGGATTAGTGATGAGTTTAGGTATGTACATTTGCTCGGAGTCCACAGTACTTAGTGAGTGAGTGGAGCCTTTACTGATGATGATGGATGGTGAAGTTTTGTCTTTGCGAGGGAGTGTAGGTTATTCGATAGGCGGGAGAGGTAGGTAGGTGCCTTTCGTACGCAGAAATGTTTGATATTGATGAGACTGTCTTTCTCGCAGTAAGATTTTAACCACCGTTATCTCAACTTTTACATCGTATTACGTGCATCTATGGTCTACGTTCTTCCCATCAAAACCGTTGACACCTCCGCTGCCGTCGTTTGATGGGAGAGTAGTGCTGTACCCGTCTACGCAGACGCTGAGGGATTATATGAGTTGGAGGCAGGTTGATTGTAAGATCTAAGCATTACCTTTGTGTTGGAAAGGAAGAAATATTGCTAATGGAGGGGGAAAGGCCATATTAATAATCTGTATAATACGACGTTCTGGGCTCTTGTGCAGAAAGGAGGGTTGGGTACTGCCCAGGCGGAGGAAAGGCTGAAGGTAAGTATATTGATTGTGCTTTTTGCTAGGTTAAGGCTTATGTCGAGGTTGGTTACAGCGGACTGTAGCCGCAGAGAAGAACGAGATACTGTTCTCACAATTTGGCATCAATTACAACAACGAGGACGAAATGTTTAAGAAGGGAAGCATGATATTCCGTGATGTACATCGATCAGCTACCCCCACCCGAAGAGCTATTCACTGATACAACACAGTACAAATCTGAGAGCGCTGGCTCTGGGGACATTGTAGCAACGCCTGCTGGTTCAGCTGGTGATGGTGTGGAAATTTCAAAAACGCAAAAGGAAAAGGAGCGAAAGCGACGGATGAAAGCTGAGATTATTACCCAGCATACTGATTTTATCAAGGAAGAATTCTGGCAGCAGAGACCTTGGCTACTCTCAGATACAGGTAGTTAGCATGAATAGATACAATCCAAGATTTAAGCTACGAAATTTCAGACTTTAACAAGTCAATGAGCACATAGAGGCCCCATGAGCCCAGATATGCCCACTGCTGGTGAAACTTGACCAGCTGAACTCAGAAGCTTCTGCTCAACTCTACAATCAAAGCCCTGGACGCATGCACGGCCTAAGCAATACCATTCCATGCTGACGTCCAACTTAGCACAGAGGCAGACCCCGCGTTCAAAGAGAAGAGATAGGAATAATGTGATCTGGTATAGGGTTTGTCGTAAACGATGTTCGCTCGGTGCTTCCGCCAGGCTTGGTCCTCCCCGTCATACATCAACAGCAGTATTGAATATCTACAAAAGCCTTTGCTCTCGAGGAAATTCGACGGGGCCTTGACTAAGAGATGCGTAGATGCAGCCCTTTCTTGTCCTACTCCAACCTCCGACTGCAACCGTATCACTTTCTCCTTTCTTCGTCTTTCCCTTCTCAATCAGCGCGAGTGCTCACCTTTCTAGGACCCAATCCAATGGCCGTTCCATTCTTCAGTCCACTCAGAAAAGGAGAGTTGCCTAGGTTATTGTCGAATGGGTTTGCAAGATTTTGGAACCTGTGGTAGGTCCCATGCAGAATGTGTCGGCGGCTTTTCTTCCGTCTGATGACCTGCGCGGTCCGACCAGTCTTGTAATTAGAATCCTTCTGGCTTTTTGGCATTTCCTTGCTGATTAGATGCCCTTCGTATTGAAGATAACTCTTAGCCACATGGGCGGCTATTCCATTGCCATAATCAAGAAGCCAGCGGGCTTATTTCTTTAACGTTGCCGCAGTTTCGCTAGATTCCGACAACTTTTCAACTGTCTCAGAGTCACCCGCCAGCCCAGCCTTCTCCTCCTTCCGCGCTTTCTTCCTTTGCTTCCGTTGTTCTTTCTCAGTAAGTTCCGCTTTCGGAGGTTCTTGGCCCTCATTCGTGGTATCTACACCTTTTCGTTTCTTCCTCTTCTCCTTCTTCTTCTCCTTGGGTGCGGCGTTTACTGACTGGACCTCCTCCTCAGCTCCATCGTCCTCCTTATCTCTTCGCAAGCCAACCAGTTCGGTAGCTTGGCTCTGTGCCGGCAGTCGTTTCTTCTTTCTCTTCTTCGCTTCGTCTTTTCGTAGCGAGGGTACCGAATCATTCTCGACCTTGTGATTTGATTCTTTTGCTTGTGCATCGTGTTCCCAATTCTGCGTCCCAAAATCTAAATCCTGCTCCGCCAACGTCCCCCCAAGTCCCTCTCCCTTCACAAAACAGCTATAAAGCCCATTTCCAACACTATGAACCCCCCAACGCATTTTTGACCCAGCCTGCTTCGCAGCACCCGTAACCACGAGCCCTTCAGTCGTCCCCGTAGCGCTATCCTTCGTAGCATTTATACCTTTTAAAGTCTCGTCAAATGCCCTGGCCCACCATTGATCGGCATGCACATCATGCTTTTTCTTGCCGACACCGAGTACATTGTTTTTCTGGGAAACGGCAATGGGTTTGATGATGCCCCGGCCACTGTGGTGGAGGGCATGGCCATGACCTGCCCAGCCTTGGGAGGTGAGGTAGGCTGCTGTGTCCATGGGCTACCGAGAGGGTCTAGTAGCAAGATTCATGGTCGGGATGAAGGTTTCCGAATTCATGGGTGTGTATTTTATTTCTTATCGGTTTAGTGGAGCGAATATAATACACGATAAGCGAGCCTGGTCTCCAAATGCAAACCACGATGTAAGCAACTGAATACATCAGTCCGTCGAGGTATATACCTTCGAGCTGTAGATCTAGCGATCCGCGATATCTTCATTATTAGTAGAATGCGAAAGATGAGCTTCGCAATTCGCAAACACCGCATCTCATAGTTTCCTTTCAGTTGGTAGCCTATATGGCCCCCACTAAGGCCTCGATATCTCATAACGCCGTTGCAATGCCGCACCAGAATTCTCTGCAGTGTTCCAATCGCTAACTCCAGGGTATCCTTAAAGCCAATGCAATCACTCATCTTCCATTTTCTTGTCCTCATCCCCATTAGCCCCTCCAAACAGATCCTCCATCCTCCCCCCCTCATCCTCATCCCCACCTCCTTCACCATCTTCCCTTTCGTCCATACCTTCATCCTTCACCCCAGCATCCTGCTCAATATCCATTTCTTCATCCCACTCCTCCTTCAGTTCCCACCCCGCCCCAAAAAGACAGTACTGTTCCGGCGGCAATCTCACACCGTACTCTCCCTTTGGTGGCGGCGGTATTCCAACCCTATTCCTCTCCTGCGCGAGCTCACTGTAGAAGTCTTTGGGCAGCGTCGGACTAAATTGATACTGCGTTCTGCTCGCGATACTTAGTCTTAGACTTGATAGTGTGATCCCACTCATATCATTATGAGCAGCCGCACCTTCAGCCCGCTTTGTGCCTGCACCTGGACCGGTTGGGTTGGTGGTCCCGTAGCCTTCGGACGTGAAGTGGAGTGCGTCTTGTAATGTGGATGAGGTGTAACGGTAGGCGAAATCCATGAGCTGTAGTGGCACGCGCTCTTGATAGGCTGTGACGCCATAGTTGGCCAGGATTATATGGAAGAGTCTGGCATCTCGAGGGCGTTTGGAGAGGCCATTATCAAGTTGTGAGGTCGGGGGTATGTTGGGATTTATCGGTTCGGTAGCGGCTTGTGAAGGTTGTTCATTTTGTTCTTGTGTAGGTGCAGGGTCTGATTCTGAGGCGGCGCCATTGACCTCAGCCATTTTATTGAACGTACGCCTCAGCGAGGCGTTCGTCTCGTGGCTGGGATTCCGTTGGGAGACTCTAGGGTTTGAGGGAAGAGACGTGCAGTTTGGTTCTGTCGAAGTTCGACTTGACTACCCATGTAAAGGCAAGTTTTGCCGAGATGTGTGAAAGAGATTTTGAAGCATTTCTGCAGCTCACTGCGAAAGGAATCCGTACATGAATATTCTCTGCACTATTGACTACATAATAGAGGAGAAATTCTCACAGAAAGACCTATATTTACTATGCCATATCGTCAAAGTACGAGGTAATAAAAGCCCTCAACCTCTCGCCAGTGGTACGCTAAGGCTGCAAAAAGCGAATCGCACTCATCGCGCTATCTATCCTAATACATCCCATAAAACTAGCTGGTCGAGAGCGCCATCCGATGCTGTTCCGATGCTGCTCCAATGCTATGGTATCACTGTGGTTTGACACCCACCGATGCTAGTGCTTTTCCGGCCCTGCTCGCGAAGCAGATTCAACCTACCTTTGCGCCTTTCATTCCTGTATAATACAACTCCATCTATCGCGTTCCAGAGTGTGTTTCTTTTATCCGGCCCTAGCGTCTCGAATTGCAGAACGTACAGCTTCCGCTGCTTTGACCCTGTCAAGATGAGCCTTGGACGCCATACCATCCACGGTGTTCTCTGATTCAGTTTTGATTGTCGTCAATGGGATGTCGACTACTGCATCAGGTGTCTTGTCATGGTCGTCGTCTCCGTCGCGCGAGGTTCGTCTAACCAGGTCGCCATCGTCGATGCTTTCAATTATGGAGTCTATCAAATCACCGCCTTCGTCAACCGAGTCCCGCGACATGTAACTGTCTGCCATCCCGTCTTCTGCCTCATCGTCATCATCAAGCCCATCACTTCCCTCATCTTCACTTCTAAGGCTTTGCTTATCCTTCCCACGTCTGTTATTGTCTTCACTGTCACTATCAGAAAAATCTTCAATCTCCAATGGAGCCTCCCGCCAATAATTGAAGTCAGTAAAGTCCTCGCCTCCACTTTCTACGAGTAACCCAACCGGAGGAAAGAAGTGGTCGACGACTTCTCGCATTGTCACGTAGCTGCTTTTGTATTTGTTGAGCGTAAGTAGATCCAAAGAAACTTCAGCATTAGAATTGATAGTAAAGATCCGCGACGATGGGATGTTGACGGATCTGTAGCTCAGAGCGTCGGTCAACCTGTTGCCAAAACCCGCATAAAAGGGATTCCGTTTGTGAGAGAAGAGGTTCAGAATATCGCGCAAGCAGGCCATCTTGAATACTTCTGGTTTCCGCAGATAGACTTCTCGTTTCAAGGCGGAAAAGGTCCTATCTGGGCTCATTATAACAGGACCCTTTGGTAATTTGAACCCTTCTTGAGATATACCGTTCAAGTAAGTCCTGGTTGTGTCTGCCTGTCCCACAGATCTGCTAGTGAGGTACAGGATGTTGTAGCCGTTCGCTACAATATCTGAATACAGCTTTGCAACACCAATATGCGTCCAATCACGACCAATCATATTTAAGACGTGACCAAGAGCATCAGATCTAGGACGATCAGCAATTAGTCCTAAATTTCAAGATCGTGAGTATGGCACTAACTTTGTGATAGTACCGTCGATATCTGAAATAACTATCGGCACATCGAATTTCCAATAGTACATGTACGCCTGACACGTAGCACGGTTAACACTGAAGCTCATAGTGTTCTCTCCAGGCTTCAAGTTCAGTGCTTTTAACTGGTCACTAGTTAATCGGAGAGTTTTGGCATAATTCCTATTCGGATCACCACTGCTCGGGCCTTCGGCGGGAGGCGTCTGTGGCGGAGTTGCTAATCCAGCCACCGTCATATCTGACTGTGCACGTGGTTGCTTTTTCTGAGGTTCGGACTCTGTAGACAGCCTTTCTTCATCACTTTGATAACCAGGATCCGAGGCTGCATCACTGAGCACTGCACCTGGAGCAAGGCCCCGAAGCGCAATCTTTCGTCCAGCGGCTTCTTTAGCTTCCTCACTACTATAGATCCAGAGGTTGCCATGATCGTCAGCCCCTATCAGAGCGCCTATGTCGTAATTTCCTTCAAGCTCTTCCGAAAGTATTTTCCGAGCGATGACTTCTGCACGGAGTGCTTCATCTTCACTGCTTTTATATCCTGTCATGTCAAGCATCAGGTCTCCGCTATCTGTAACACGCGTAGGTATATTAGACATGGAGAGCTTCTTCGAGAGCGATCTTGCGCGGTTCAAGGCGTCATTTGGAGAAAGTGGAGGCGGGCTTTGCGAACGTTCCGTTGGCACGGAGGTGGCTAGCTCAGGAACTGTAGGAGATTCAGGCTGCGTGTCTTGGGTCATTGTTGGTACTGGACTGCGGAAGCGGACGGGTTGTGTATGTGTGACTGTTGGCAGTAGCTCTTCGGAGGTAGATTTCTTGATTTGTGGAGTAGATCTTCCGTTAGGGGCAGACCATGTATGGTCAGCAAGCGTCCCGGGATCAGTACCAGGACTGGCGGACAGAGGAGTAAGAGGGCCTTTGACCGTCAGCATCTTCTGGCCTCATGAAGCTATGTCGTGCATACCAAAGTCACTCTGGGTCCTCGCATTGGCGGAAATCACTGGCCTCGATTGCGGGGCTCTATCTCCTCGCCCAGCATTGGTTGCGTTGGTATTCAGGTCCAGGAACTCTGGTTCTTGTAACGTAGGTGGAGCAACAACGTCTTGCTGCGAGAGGCTTTGAGGACTTGCAGCGGGTGATATTACAGGCGATGTTTGTAGACTCTCAGGGATATCATCCCAAGTCTCGAACACAAAGAATGCTTCTCCACCTTCCCCAAGTTTCATGGCATGATGTTGCTTAACATTATTGACTTTGAATTCCACCTAATGCCACGGTCCCATTAGCAATGCTTGACCCTCAGCCGAAGAAGTGACTCACTTTCTTCTCATAAGGTCGGAGCAGCGAGAACTTCCCAAACCGAACATGGAAAGGTGAGCACGCAAGCAAGCCTAGCAACCCGTCAGCCTCTCTTAAAGTGCTGCCTGCTTGCGGGTAAAGGCATACCATCATCCTGTTCAACAACGATCACATCGATAGCACCGCTGAGCGTTGCCGGATTGATCGAATTCCAGGTCTTCGATACCGAACCGCCGAGACTTCTTACATACTGCATCTCGATGCCCAAGGTTCACAACTTCTTACTCTAGGCAAACGGCATTCAACGATTGAAGGTTGTCACGGGGACACTGTTGGAGAGCCAACTCATAACCAAACCTCATGGAGGACAAGGAAATATGTTAGCAGCAAACCATACTGAAAGTGTTGGAGTGTAAAGACATCCAGAACACCATCAAGACCTCTTCGCCGGGGTTCCGTATAGTGTTTGGTGGAGAAGATACTTAAGTGACGGGCATGACGATGGCCGTTTACTAGCGGCGGCTCTGCCCGCTAAAACGACTATAGTTCTATGCCTCGGGACCGAGAGGCACGCCAAGAACAGCTGTTTAGGACTCAAGAGCAGCATCAGGTAGCGCCAAATAGGAAAGAGGCCAGACGTGCAGATCATGACTGAATAGTCGTATGTCTGGCTTGATTAGCTGGGAAAGCTTTTGATCATTTGGTCTGCTCATGACATCTTTCGTCTACGGAGGGCAGTGGACTTTATCCATTGTCAACATCCACGCCATTCTTTTGAGACTGCACTCCATCGTCTCAATGCGATGGGACCAGATTTTAGAGCAGGTACATCGGTGGATGCCTAAATTAAGTGCATCAACCTTGTCACTGGTCGTGCGGATGTTCCAACAGGGTGCTGTTTATCTTGCACTGGCCTGGTTAGTCTGCCTAAACCCCAGTTTCCCTTTCATCTCAAAAGCTGAGACAGGTGTAGGATCGCCTACCGTTGCTACCAGATCTACGAGAAGCCCAGAGAAGAACTCGAGGTGCTCCTGGGCCTCGACCCCCCTACCGTGCCTGAGGTTTCGCTGGCTGGCATTACTTCCGACTCCGTCCTTCTGTATCAGAACCATCCTGACAATCAACCCTCATCGCTTCACCTCGCCATAAGAGTGAATGGAATTAAAGGTAGCAACCGTTCCATGGGGCTTCGAGTGAGCAGTGCTAATGTCTCAAACCGCAGTGGGCGAATTTGGCAGGGGAGACACTTCCATTCAGATTACGGGCCTGAAGCCCGGCAACTACTACGGGATTAGAGTGGTGGCTACTGATGACGCCAATCTCACATCAATCGGCCCTATCATTCGTCTCCGTACACTTGCGCTGTCCCAATCCAACAATGAGGGTATCTTGGATTCAGAGAAAGGACCTGGTGAGGCTGAAGCTGCTGCTGTCCATGCGACCTCTGCTCCCTTCGAGATCGCCCCACCCTCCCCAGCTATAAGGGAATCTAGCGCAGCTCAGCACCAAGCAAAACGAACCGTATCAGGCCGACGCAACTCTCCAGCAACCTCCGGCGGAGAACAAGGTAATAGTTACGCTGGCCAGTCGGGGAGTAGTGATGAAGACGAGTCACCCGAGACCATCCAACGGCTGACGACGAAGCTTGAATTTTTGAGGGCAGAAAAGGAAAGGGTGGACAGAGAGATACAGGAAGACGAGCAGGAATCTAAAAGACACCTTGCAGAGTTGAATAAAGAACGAGATCGCCTCAAGCAGGAGTATAGAGAGAAAGAAGAAGCGAGTTCAGAGCTCAGAAAGCATGGGAACTATCTGGACAAGTTGAACAGGACAGCACAAAGCAAAAGGGCAGCGAAGGAGAAGCAACTGCAACAGAAGAAAGCCGATAGACAGAAGCTCAAGGATGATATTGCGCGATGGAAAATCGAGACGGTCGAAATGGCGCGGGATACAGAGGAGATGGTGAAAGAGGAGGCTGATGTTATCGAGGCCAAGAACACGGAAGTTGACGATGCACGGAAGACTATCGCGAAAGACCTGGCCATGATCAAATCTCTGGAAGAAGACATTCGTATCAAAGGTATTCAGATCAAAGACATGGAGAAGGAGCAAGAAAAGATGAACAGCGAGGGAAGTGGTGAACGAGAGCAGGCCAGGGTAGAGACGGAGAACGACCAAATCTGGGAGGCAAAATGGCAGACGTTGCAAGCCCAATTCAATTCACTATGGCAATTGGTTTCCCAGGCGGAGCTTGAAAAGCAACGGGCCGAGGAGCACTTGAGCTGGTGGACGGACAGGCGTACCAGAGATCCAGAGCAGTTTGTTCAGCTACCTTCCCTAGACTTTCCCCAACAAATCCAACGGAACAGATCACGAAGAAGTCGACAACCCAATTCGCGCGCCAGCACCAATTCATCTCTACCGAGCGCTTACCAAGGGGGATCCCCAGCCTTCAACAATCCTTCCTTGATTGCCCCCCCATTCTCCAATGCTTCACCGTTTTTCAACAGTAACAACGGCATGGCCTTATCATCCGTTGCGGATCAAATTGGCATTTCCCAGAATGAGGTCGAGGCCTTGATTGCCGGCGGCCCTATGAGCCCAGCTGCGGACAATCTTCTACCCTCGAATCTTTTTCGGGATGAAGATGTTAGCAATCAGCTCTTTTCAAGTACGATTGGTCCGGAATATCCCAGCAACATGAATCCCGACGTCTTACTTGGTCATGGTGTTTCATATTCAGATGCTACGGCTCAAGGGCCTCAAACACCTGGATCTGCGGGCAGTCGGGCGGGTAGTGTTCTCTCAAGCCCTCACGAAAGTCTACAAAATCTGCATAGCTATCAATCACGCCCAGATCCATTTGTCGAAAGTCAACAGCACTCCATCAGCTCAACCACAGCTCCGCTCCATCCGTCAATAGCAGCGGATTCAAACCCGTTGGCTAGCAATAGACTTGCCAATCTGTTTTCCTTCAAGAGTCAGCGTGGGAAGCCTGGAACACAGGAGCCTCCTCTGCTTGGAACGTTGAAGCAAGGCCAGAGTCAGTCCTTCCCTAGAAACCTAGAAGAGGGTCTTGATCTCAACACAAGTCGCCGACGCAGAGGGAGCTACGGCAACTGGGCCAATCCTATGGCAGGACTGTTGAACCGTAGTGCTGGGCCACCAGAAGATACTGGGATCATAACAGCTCGTACTGGGTCAGGTCGGAGGAGCCGGCTCAACATGTTCGGCGGCAAATTCGACGGTCATGATCCAGCAGCGTTCGCAGATCAGCCGTCATCTTCTAGACCCTCGTCAACTTACTCGTACGACCAAGTCCTTGCACGACCTTCAAGCGATAGTCAGCGCTTTGGATGGCCGGCCCCAGAAGGTATACCAAATCGTAGTAGTCCATTGGGGGCTAATTGGAGCGGAGGACCGTGGTCACGCGCTCCGTCTCGTCGACCTTCCGTGCAACATGGATCGACTAGCAATCTCTCCCTTGGAAGTACTCCCCTGGACGCTGAAGGATTCTCGAAACAAAGCTCAGAACAAGCACCTATTGGCACCAGACCTCAGTCTTCTCAGCGGCCAGGTAGTCCTAAACTTAATCCTGCAGCTCCCAGTTTCAAGATGCTCTTCAGTCGTAGAGATGCAGGAAAAATGACGAAGACAGGTGGCCGGTTCGCTGAGAAATCGAAAGACAAGGAAAGCGAAAAAGGTGAAGCGGAAGACACCGATTCCATTACTGAAAGCTCCCCCCAAAATCCACGCCTGTCTCGAGATGCGCAATCCATCGCCACCGCAGCCTCAACAACCGACTCTCATGACTCGTTCGATCGCTCTACGTCTGGAACGCCAACGGAAGCAGTCAACTCCTCGGGATCCACCAAGGAAACACTGATGCAGAAGATCACCCGTAAGAGTAGTAGCAGCAAATTCAACTTGAA
This sequence comes from Cladonia uncialis, assembly GCA_002927785.1. Classification (NCBI taxonomy): domain Eukaryota; kingdom Fungi; phylum Ascomycota; class Lecanoromycetes; order Lecanorales; family Cladoniaceae; genus Cladonia; species Cladonia uncialis. Next base: position 20,996 of record NAPT01000355.1, read on the forward strand.
TTCCTGGGCAAAAGATCGGGCACTGAAATCCAAACCAGTGGGTCAGCCATCCACGCCCACGGAACATGACGAAGAGGCTTCGAGCGAGGGACTCCTTGGTAAGAGTGCTGAAAGTGCAAGCAGTACCCCGCAACAGGAGAAAGCCGGCCGGACTAGTCTTTCATGGCCGAACATCCGACGAAAATCGAAGAAAGGGGATGTGTCTTTGACCGAGGCCACGGAGAGAAGTAGCGAAGTGGGAGATGATGATGACGCTTGAACGTCTGCCAAAATACAGCTTCACCTTATTTTCTTGCTCTACGATACCCCTGCTGAAGCCACGCCTAGTCTCTATGTTCTGTTTTCTCTGTAATGCTCAAGAAGTCTTCTAGGGCTTTTTACGAATCAAACGGTCAGAAGGTCCTTCATGACAGAAATGAGCGTCAATCAGCATAGTATAGATTAGAATAGATTTGTACGAATAGAGATTATCAATAGTTGCACTTCATTGTCCACAACAGCAAGCAATTCTTTATTACGAACTTCGATGCTCGGATATGTCTTATGGAAGGGCTTTGGACTACTAGGTCCGATACTGGAAGGTTCTTTAAGTTATCGCAGACTGCAAGATTCTTTTTGGTTGATCATATAAGAAATTCAAGGACTACGGGCTTCGGTGCGCGATATCCATATGGTCCGTTCCCCAGACGGAGACTCAATGTAATAGCCCAAAGAGATGTGGCAAGCGAGAGAAGCTTGCGCTGAAAAGTGATCTTTCTCATGGTCAATAATCAGCCAACGTTGAACGTAACATTGTACGGACAGGCTCTTGAGCCTCACGAGGGGTCTATACCAAGACGGAGACTCGTCAACCACCCCTTTTGTGATAGTTATGATGACAAGGCCCAATGCCGCTGAACGATAGCATAAACGATTGAGAAGGCCTCCCCCTTCTGATCCTCAGTTCCTGTACCCGCCTACTTCTTTGCAAGTTACCATCATAGCAAAAGGGGGTGCCGTTACATAAGTATGCAAACCCTCCTCTTTCCGGTCTCCCAGGCTTTCCTCAAACCCGTTGGGAATGGAAATCGGCGTCCAAATAAGACTAGCCTCAAACCCGCCCTCCTTTGCAGCCTTCTCATACACACTCTTTCTAAGATAGTAGGTATCAAATCCTACGCTCTCTGCTTTTGGGTCCATTGGCGTCAATACCACACGTGCTGACACTCCATCCTCGACGAACCCTGTAAAAAAGATTATGTCGCGGCCCCGTTTCTCCGATCTTGCAGCTAGCATGGTCTCAATGTGTGCTTTAGGATCCTCTGTAGGAGGTGGCGTGATAGCCTATGCCGAAGCGGTATTAGTATTAGTCTTCATGTTTGGAATGAGTGATAGCGTAGGTGAAGGGAGTGACGTATGAGTCACTGCTCTCGCCCTGTGTCTCAAACTTGACAGGATAATCCAACAGAGCGTGGTTTTGCCTGCTGGTACGTACAACGAAATGTCCGCCATCTTTTAGATTAAGGGCGACATTACGAAACATATTGGCCATGTCTTTGCCGCTAGGTGCATAATTCAGCAGCCAGCCAGCGAAGACCAGGTCGTACTCTCCGCCTCGGTATTTCTTGGGCTTTGAACCGTCTGCGACTTCGAACTCTACCTTTTCCGATGTTGTCGACCTCCGCGCTACATCAATCATTGTTGATGAGATATCGACGCCAACAACGGAGCTGGCACCCCAGCGTATGCATGCTCTGGAGTGGTGACCATTACCGCAGGCGAGATCGAGGACTCGCGCGCCACGGATGTAGGGGTTTATGACTGCTTCGACGTTGGCGTCTTGGAGCAATGTGACTGTGAGCTCCTTTTTGATGTTATAGGCTTCGCCAATGTTGTCGTATTGATTTGACATTGTTGCGATAGTAAAGTGTTGAAGGCTTGATGAGATGGGAATTAATTCAGATGTGAATAAGTACAACACGTCACTCTGCATCGCATCGAGTCGGTAATGCATGCCACCAAACTTAGGGAAGGGAAACGTAATTTTGGCCCGGTAGGCATAAAGTAGCTTATTAAAAATTCCTTACTCAATAACGTGCCGTGTATGGAATTTACGATTCTAGCAATAACAGGACAATCACATCTGGGAAGTCGAGCAGAGCGCATAGCCCGTTCTTGGTAATCGCAATGAATTGACAGTGCTCAAAGTCGGCTACATAAGCAACTCTTGAGTCCAATCTTGCAATTGCCTGCCTGAATATTGTCCAAAGCAAGACTATGTCGCGTTTTGGATATTGGGGTACACATACCGAGCAAGCAGACACAGACAAATTCGAAACCAGAGAATAGATGAGAATCATATTTGATAGAATCCATTTTGTAGCTCAGACCATTCGCAGTTCAGGCCAGCATATTGATCCCCAGCTCCATTGCTCGATTACAGCGTATGCTGATGCCACGAAATGGATAGATATTTTTCCCCATGTCTAGATTCTATATATCCATAACAATCGATGTTCCAGCTTAGCCATCCTTTTTCTGGCCAACTTTGTCGCGCTCCCACCATTCCCGATGTAGACGTTTTACTTCCTGCTTTTTCCTTTCTTCTTCCTCTCGTTGTCTGCGCCTCTCGTCCATAGTTGCGAACCACTCCTCCCTCGCTGCATCCTGCTCCTTTTGTGTTGCATGGGTCATCATACATCCATTCATTGCCAGACGTTGCGGCCGACATGCCCAGCTTACTGAAAAGGTACGGCCAGTCGCACATGCTGCGAATTCTGCGCGTCTCCAAGTTAGCTGATGCGTGTCGATGTTGTAATAGCAATTGACGCACCACGAATCTCATCAGCACAAAGGTTTCGCACTCTTTTGTAATACATTTCAGTCACAGCTGCCTCTTGAGAAGCGCTTAAAGGGATTGGATTGCGAGAAGGAACAGGTGATGACCCTGGTCTGGGGGTAGCCATCATGGTTGAGAGGCTCCCTACGCCTCACATGATACGTATCGCTCCTTGAAATATTATTGAGCTTGTCCATGAAGGTAAAATTCCATATGGCGTTGATTACAGAGGTACTGTGCGGAGGAATAAAGCAGTGAAAGACCCTGGTAGCTCCTCCCGCGGCCATTGAAATGTCGTAATGTTGATTTACGCTAGCGGCGTAATATATATTTTTCTCGAGCTCTCCTTTCACATCACGTTTGTTAAGCTATCCCAAAGCAACAGCTTAACTCAGACCCTCTTTTATTTCAGAAAGTATTCTCCAGCGGCTCCGTTCTACAACTGACAAAGACCAATGGCAGAACGTTTCTTGGTGTCTGTTGATCTCAAAAATCTACGAGCTTCAGCAGACAATGGCTTCGATTTGAAAGCTATCTCTTACTTAAACCGTGTCCATGTTACTGTCACCCCTGAAACTCATCAAGAGGCTTCCGGTTTCCTGCAAAAACACTTTGACCATTTTATTACCTACTGTGATTGTACTGAGTTGGAAAAACTTGAAGATATCATTTCTCTTCTTAATGGCGGCGCGACAAAAGTCTTCGTTGCCTATTGGCAACTCAAGGCTATTATCGAAGACCGTCTTCTCGTAGATCAGGACCTGAGTCGCCTGATCGTGTCATTCGATCATTCGGTCTGCGAGGGGGATCCCGAGAGCAGAGCGAAAAGCATCCTCAGCAAAATCAAGGCCTTTGTTCCTCATGTACCTATTGGCATTCAAGTCCATGATGTCCATAATTGGAAACTACTGGATACAATGCATCAAATGTCCAAGACCGAAGACTACCCCAGTCGATACGTCACCTTGGCCTACAATACCCGGGACCATTATATCAAAGCTGTCAGAGACGGTCACGTAGCCATCATTCCTGCAAGTGAGCTCACAACAGATCCGAAAAAGTTTCCGCATCTACTACCTGCCCATCTTCTCATCACTACCGGGATTAAGAGCGACCGCCCGGACGGCTTGTTTCCTACTGTTGTTACTGACGAGCATGGCATTTGCTTGGGCTTAGTCTACAGTAGCGAGAAAAGCATAGAGAGCGCCTTGAAATCGGGATGTGGTGTGTACCAAAGTCGGCGCCATGGCCTATGGATCAAGGGCCGGGAGAGTGGTAATACGCAACAGCTGGTTAGTATTGCTTTAGACTGCGATGCGGACGCTCTGCAATTCATTGTGAGGCAAAAGGGCGAAGGTAAACTTTTCAGTCGCATTATTCATTCTTGTCGCTTACAATGCATAGGATTTTGCCATTTGAACACTTCAACTTGCTTCGGCCCATATTCTGGCATCTCCCGCTTAGAGAGAACTTTGATAGATCGTAAAGAATCTGCACCGGCCGGATCGTACACTGCCAGACTGTTCAATGAGCCGAAGCTCCTGGAGGCTAAGATCATGGAAGAGGCATCTGAATTGTGTGAGGCTACCGCGAAACAGGACATTGCAGCTGAGGCGGCAGATCTGCTCTATTTTGCTCTTACGAAATGCGTTGCCGCAGGTGTGAGTATAGAAGACATCGAAAATAATTTGGATCTCAAGAGCACCAAGATTACCAGGCGCAAGGGTGACGCCAAACCTCAATGGTCCGAGAAAGTGGGTCTTCGAGATGCTACCAACGGCTCCACCCCGGCGACAAATGTAAGCCGGGACAAGGAGACAGTCAAGGAAGCTGCATCCCTACCTAAAGAGAAGGATGACCCAGCTGGCTTGCTGAATGGGAGGATTGAAATGAGAAGATACAATACAACGAAGACAGACGATGAAACAATACAAGACGCGCTACAACGCCCTTCGCAGAGATCCCCTGATCAGATCATGAACATTGTTCAGCCAATCATAAAAGAAATCCGCGAGGGCGGAGATGCTGCGGTTCTAAAGTATACACACAAATTCGAGAAAGCTACTTCACTCACGTCACCGGTCATCCAAGCCCCTTTCCCCCAAAAGCTAATGCAATTGCCGCAAGAGACCATGAAAGCTATCGACATCAGCTATGAAAATGTTCGTCGTTTTCACGCTGCACAAAGAGAAGAAAAGCCTCTGCAAGTGGAAACAATGCCTGGCGTTGTCTGTTCACGTTTTTCTCGTCCCATCGAAAGAGTTGGTCTCTACGTGCCAGGTGGGACTGCTGTTTTACCTTCTACGGCCCTGATGCTGGGTGTCCCCGCGATGGTAGCAGGGTGCAAGAAGATTGTGATCGCCACACCTCCCCGAAGTGACGGAACTGTAACGCCCGAGATAGTTTACGTTGCACATAAGGTCGGAGCCGAAAGCATCGTTCTCGCAGGAGGTGCGCAAGCTGTCGCAGCCATGGCTTATGGAACACAAAGTATCTCCAAGGTCGACAAGATCCTTGGACCGGGTAACCAATTTGTTACGGCAGGAAAAATGATCGTGTCCAACGATACTACGGCAGGGGTCAGTATTGATATGCCCGCCGGCCCCAGTGAGGTGCTGGTCATTGCGGACAAGTCAGCGAATCCTGCATTCGTAGCTTCTGATCTTCTAAGTCAAGCTGAGCACGGGACGGACTCACAAGTTGTATTGATTGCTGTTGACCTTACGGAAGAGCAGTTGGCAGCTGTCGAAGATGAACTGCATGCTCAAGCCAATGCTCTGCCCAGGAAGGACATTGTGCGAGGTGCAATCGAGCATTCTGTGACGCTAATTGTCGAGAATATTGAAGAGGCAATGCATTACAGCAACCAATACGCACCAGAGCATTTGATCCTTCAAGTTGAGAATGCTGAGTCTGTCGTCAATCTTGTGCAAAATGCCGGAAGTGTCTTTGTAGGTCCCTGGACTCCTGAGAGCGTTGGAGATTATTCCGCTGGGGTCAATCACTCTCTACGTACGTATTCTGGTCTTGCACTGGCCGGCAATACTTTTACTAATAAATGTCTCAGCTACATACGGCTATGCAAAACAATATTCTGGAGTAAATCTTTCATCGTTCACCAAGCACATAACCAGCTCTAATCTTACGAAAGAGGGGCTTAAAAACGTCAGCGGTGCAGTAATGCAGTTAGCAAAAGTTGAGGAGTTGGAGGCTCATCGAAGAGCAGTCAGTATTCGACTAGAACATATGGAAGGCGGCCAAAGATGACGCGCTGCAATTGAAATCAGGCCAATTCTGGCAAACGTATCGCTTATGCATCAGGGATTTTACCCGTTAGTTGCCAGCTTCGTACAGACCATTGCTACTTGTGCACTGCTCTGTTGCTTTTATGATGGGTTATCCAGCAAACATAGAGCAGGCTTTGTATGTAGGCTAGCAATTTGATGGTGATGGGGAAGTTATTGTTTACTTGTATAGGTTTGCAGCAATGCTATAACGACAGAGCCCGCATGGAAGTTGCTGTTCTAGCGTAGCGCTGAACAATTGAGGGTGCGAATAGTAGTCGGGATCAATGTTCGTCAATTGAGCGGACCTCTAACCAACCACTGTCCCAGCTCGCTCCGCTGAATAAGCTAGGCTGTGTACGGCACGTATGGTGCCCCACTTAAACAACTCATCAACGCTGCCTGATTTCCTGGTCTTGAATACCATCGACATAACCGCATCTCCTGGTTCCGTCTGTATATATTCCTCTTGGGGCACTAACAATATCATCGTGGAACGAAATACTTCATCCGGCTGGCACATTCGATACGTGGCTCGTACAAGCTTTTTAAGGCTACTTGATATGCGCCTCCCGGTTCCGTTGCCGTATTCCGACCTTTGTTGTTTCTGCTACAGGGTAAGTGAATGAAGTAAAAGTCACGCATACAGCGGACAATTGCTAATCCGCTACCTTAGACTTCTCGAGAAGGACCCGTTGGGGACCTCAGACTGCTTGGTAAAGGGTTTCTAGGGCTCGACAAGTGCTTGGTGGAATAGTCCTACTAGGCGCCTAGACTTATTTTAGATTGTACTTTGCTGTTCAGCCGCTTTAAAAATCTTGAAATTCATGTGCGACTACCCCTTGATATGCGTGACTTGTGAGCCTTCCGCTTACTTTCTCTGGGACAGCCTTGAGACTACATCTATATTGCGATGTCTGGGACCAGTGCATCCCTCAACTCGCCCAGGGGTTCAAATATTCTGCAGCGTATCAATAAGAAGATACAAGGAAACAAAGGTTCGAAAACACGCAAGTGTGAATCAGATGATCTCTACAAGCCTTTAAACGTGGAAAGGCGCGAGATTCGACTGCTGCACATGAAGCCAAGCTTTATACTTAATGAGCAGCCTCAGTGTTTCCTGGAAACTGTTTCCTTGGACGATAGTCCACACTTCGAAGCGCTCTCCTATGTTTGGGGGAATCCAAATCTCACGCGGCCTATCAGGCTAGAGAATCGCGAGTGGTACGCAACGGTTAATCTTGAAGCAGGACTTCGATACCTGAGAGGGCCTTCTCAAGACATTGTGATCTGGGTGGACGCTCTTTGTATAGATCAGAGTTCGGTCGATGAACGCAATTCCCAGGTCCTATTGATGAAAACCATCTATTCGAATGCCCAACGGGTCAGAATCTGGCTTGGTGAACCTACGCGCGGAAGTGCTGACGCCCTAGCTATCCTTAAAGATATGGGCCGTGAGATTCGGCTTAGAGACATCCGTCTTGATGGCAAAAAACTGAAAAAAAAGCATGCAAGGTACTTGAATGAGCTTTTCAACAGGCCATGGTGGAACAGAGTATGAGTCCAACAAGAGTACATCCTGGCTAAGGATATAACGCTACACTGTGGCCTTTGGTCCATCGACTATGTTGCAATATTGAAGATTAGAGACATAGATGATTTGGTTGAAGGTTGGGAGGGAATGCTTAGCAATTGTATGCAGACCATTAGCGATTCCGGATCTTTCCACGGGCACCATAATGGCACTGATCTATCCCATTGACCGTCAGTAAGTCAGCCATGCGGGAGCTAAGCCCTATAGGGCTGTGTTGACAAAGATGGTTGTTTACCCCTAATTCCAGCTTCAAATCTTATTAAATCCTTAATCAACTACTATCAACCACTATTAGAAGGCGCTATGCGGGTTGATAAATAAAAAATTATTAATTTTTTAGATATCCTATTATTTAGTCTAGCACAGAAAATATATTATATATAATATAGTTTAAAATAATTTTTAAAAAAGATAGAGATAAAATAAGACTTTAATTATAATTATATATCTATTTTTAATTATATACTATATATATATCTCTTAATAGATAATTTTATACTATATAAATTTTTTAGTATTATCTTTATATCTTATCTATTTAATTAATTTATATATTTTATTAATAAAAAGATATATAAATAATAGAGAGACTTTACTTAAAATAAATTTAAATAATCTCGTAAATAGAAGAA
>NAPT01000356.1:0-29310 GCA_002927785.1 Cladonia uncialis
CCACACCACCCTGCGCCGCTACTCCCCCAACCTCCCCATTCGGACCCACCACATCCTCCCACACACTCAAGGCAATCCCGGTTCTCGCCACCCTCTCAAAGCAACTCTCTCCCAGTTGCACATCAAGCAGCACTTCCCCCTTGGTCTTCCCATTTACCACGATCCTCTTCTCATTGACGCCATGATGCGCCCCACCACCACCACCACTCGTCGGCCTGCCGTCAGGACCGACTTGACTGATCTCAGGCCTCATGATAGTGAGTCTCGCGCTACCCATATCCCGCCACCTGCTCGCCGTCTCCCTCACATACAGCCTGATTTTCGCATTGCTGAGGCCGATAGGCGCGTCTTTCCCCGCACTCACCAAACCCCCTGGAACAGGAGAGTTGGTCCCACTACCGCTCGAGTTGTCTGAGCTGGTATAGATGCTATTTGCCCTACTACCATCTCTCGAAGTAATAGTACTGCGGGCGATATTGAACATACCACTTCCCCTTCCAAAGCGTTTCAGCGCCGAAAAAGCACTTGACATACTGCCGATACTGCTTTCACTGATCGCAATGCTAGGAGTGGGAGCACTGCTAGCGCGATAGCTTGATGAGCGACCCCAGCCTCCTAACCAGCTGCGTCGGGAGCCGCTGACGCTGGTGCTGGCACGGCGATCGATTGGATGGAATGAGCTGCCGGCTGCACGGGCATTCTGGAGAGCGATGAATGTCGGGTTGTTGATGCGGGAGTGGTTGATAAGCGCATAGAGGGCTTCACATTCTTCAGGATTGCGGGAGCGAAACATTATATTGTTTCCAGATGTAATTTGGGAGTTGGGCGTTGGAGGCGAGCGGATGGAGATATCGAGCGCTGTACCACGGCGAAGAGGAACGAGAGGCGTAAGTTCTAGGGCTACTAGTGGCCGGTCACCCCGGACGTCGTCGTTCTGGCTTGTAAGATTGGAAGCCAGATCTGAGAAGGCCTCGAGATCGGCAACGGGGTCGGAGGCAGAAGGCGGGACGAATTTAGAGTGAGCAGCAGACATTTCGAAAGCTTCGATCAAGCCTGGTGTAATGACGATACTGCATTCGTCTGGGTGTAGACTCTGCCATGAGCCCGTATCTGACCATGAGTAGATCGAAGCAATGGTCTTAGCTGCCTTTCTTGGCTGAGCAGGCACGGTCTTGTAAGGCGCCTGTGACGCCGATTCCGAAGGTTTGATAGTGGAAGCAGGAGTTGATTGCACCGATGGTTTTTGAGACTGCTTTGAGCCTGGGAAGCCTTTGAGCGTGCCTAGAGGTAGCAACGGCGTTGCCACATCTCCATCCTCAAGTTCTTCGTCATCAGAAGAGTCTGACATCGACGTGACTTCATTGTGAGCCACTGTAGATGCCTCTGAGTCAGAAGAACTCTCTGATGCAGTGGATGGTTCATATTCATGCTTGAGAGGTGATGATGACCTTCTCGGCTTGATATTACTACTGCTAAGAATGGGAGTCTTGGTTTCATTTAGACGGACAGGGCTTGGTGATCGATGAGGCGGCGTGGCTGGCGGTGAAGATGATTGCGGAGCTTCCGCCTTGGAAGACACAGGACGTCTCTTGGTCAATTTTGAAGGCGATTGTGACTGCTTAGTGTCGATAGGCGAAGGCCATACTAGCTCCTCTTCAGGCTCAATGGTTGGTGTAGTTGGGGGGCTATCCTTCCGGACTCTTGGGATATACGGAAGGTCCATGGACGGCACAGAAGACTTCTTACGGTGATTAGGAGGTCTAGCCTTGACATCCTGGTAATCATCGTACTGTCCGGGGCTCCCCACTTGGATCGGTTCAGGCGACGCTGAATGTAGCTCTCCAATCTCTTTCGCGGACCGCACGACGGGCTCACTGGGCTCAGGGGCATCTGGTGAGGCTCGATCGGTTTCACAACGTTGCCGGGACCCATCTATTGACCTAGGACTTGATGGTGAGGAGTCACCAGGTCTCGAAAGCCTCTTGGCTTTGGCCCGTTTCAGTCCAATTGGATTACTGGTACCACTCAGTCCAAGGGCTTCCTTGAAGCTTCTCGGTGTTCGTCTTGGTTCAGGAGGTGGGGAATCGCCGACTTTGCTTTGGCTTGGAAGCGAGCGAAGGTCGTTCACTTTGTCCACGTAATTTATTGACACTTTTGAAGGCGTACTAGGAAGTGCGTTCGGAGCCGGCTTCTGTAATTTTGCACCAGGCTTTGGTGACGGTGTTGATGGGGACTCGACGTTCTTAGGCGGCTCTTCCCAAATCTTGGAAGCACCATGTGCCTGTTCACCGATAGGAATATCGACCTCTCTCGGACTTGGGGTCCTACTCTTTCCCATTTGACTGGCACTATCCGAAGGCGCAAGACTTGAGGGCGCTGGTTCGGAGGCGAACTTGTTCTTTTGACGCCTTGCGACAAAGCTCTGGGATCTGTTGATTTTAGGAGGAACAGGTATCAAACCAAGCATCTGAACCCATTCGAAGCCCGCCTGTTCATCCTCGGTTCGCAAAGAAAACAGCTCCTGCCACTCTGACCCGTCACCGCTGAATCCTCTGATCATAACAACGATCTCGCCTTTATGGTCACCATTACGAGCCGATATGCGAGCAAATTGAACAGGCGGAAACAGCAGCCAACGACCTGTTCCATCTACTTCGCAAATTAACACATCGCCACCACCAGCGGTTTCGGAAGCCCCATCACGGAGGATCAACTCCACTCGACAGTCCACGAGTTGCCCACTAGAGTGCTGTAATGCGAGATTGAAGTGATCTCGAGCCCGGACACGGCGTGTGCGATCAATAATGACGCCAGTCAGAGGAGCAAGCGTTCTGGGATCCCGAGCTCTGCTAGGATCGATGTTGGAAGCCGATTCATCTTCCAGCCTTGCACGTTCCTCGTTCGCACGTTGACGAGCATCATCGACTAACTTTTGGTACTTCGTAACCAGTAGTTCTGCTTCCGCAGACGGCTTGACGAAATTGATCCCCTTCAGTGTCTTTGCTAGGTACTTTAGCCTGACTAGCGGCCGCTTGAGAAGGAAAGCCACGTCCACTCTCTCGCCATCCCCATTTACCACGTCCCCTTTCTCGTTCCTTGGTAGTAGCCCTTCATCAAATGATTCGGCATTAGAGCCTGATGAGCCGGACACCGTAGAGCCGCTTTCAGCAGGGGCTAGATTGACTACTACGTCCTGGAAACCCATACGCCATGCTTTCAGATACTCTGCATAGACTCTCTGAGCACCGTGTGCCCACGTTAAGAAGGCAGCTGGATCTTCCTGAGGTATGCGTCTATGTAAGGTTTTCAACCGCTCTAGCGCGATACCCATATCGACAATCGGTCGTGTAAAATTAGGATTTTCATGGCCACGGGCTGAAGGGTTGAAGAGTCCTGCCGCAACCGCAGAATCTGACTTCGACAGAACACATGTTAATAGTACGGGGATTACCCCATCAACTAAGGTCCGCAGCTCCCGCATGTACTTGGTTTCATCGGTGGCTAGCTCTTGCATCAAGTCTGGAATCGTTGCGGTAGCAAGCCTACTTCGATTGGTCCGAATGCTTCTCGCTGAGACAATGCTTCTGTTACCAGCCCTAGGTAAAGACAAGACAGAGATAAGGTCGGCATGCTTCGTGAGACGACTATTATTCCGCCTCAGAGAATCGGGGTCGAAATTGTCTCGCGTTTCATCAGCTTCGCTTTCCTCGATAGTAGGGTGGTGAGTTGTTCGTTCGGGTAATCCGGATACAGAAGGTGGAGCAGCACCTTGTCTAGTATTGAAAGTCTCAACAGATGCGATTGTAGACAAGCGGTGTCTTCCCGTAGATGGAAATGGACGTTTAATATTGAGTCCACGAGGTTTGAGCGGATGCTGAGGATCTGGCCCTTCGACAGACGATTCTGTGTGATTTGATGACAGGACTGAAGCAACATCCTTTTCCTCATTTGCCTCCGTTGCTTTCTGTGCCTTGTGTCGATCAGGAACTGGTGAGGACACGCTCTTCCTCGCAGCTCTCCTTTTGAGCGACGAGGGAGAGGTTTGCGGAGGCCCCTTAACAAGATCGACAAATTTCGATGCGGATGTAGTGCCCCTGCCAGAGCCCGACAAACCTGAATCAGAGTCGAAATCTGCAGGGAAAGGATTGTCTTCATAAATCGCAGAGCTTGGGATTCTCCTCTTCCTTCTGCTTCCATGAACAGCTCGTCTTGTGCCCTCCTTCGTGTCCAAAGCCTCCCATATCTGATTAGGATCCTCAACAGGTTCTTGCTTTGGTGCAGGTTTTCTCTTTTCGTGAGATGGCTTTAAAGGCGCGATAAACTCCTCCGGAGGCTCTTCTGATTCAATGAAAGGATCTGAAGTCTCATTCAACCAGACTTCAATGCTTGGGACTCTTGGCGCAAGAATTGGCTCTTGAACCTGCTTTGCCAATGATCTCCTTGACTCCCCAAATATGTGGCTCAGGATGTTGCCTTTTTGTGACCTAGCACTCGTCCTCCCTTCCGAAAAAGCACCTCTGGCAGACGGCGAGTCATCTGGGTCTACAGATCTCTGATTGCTACTTTTCCGTCGCCTGGACGCTCCCTTAGCAATGGAAGAGCTAAGCCGCAATGGATCTTCAGGCGTTGGGGATTTTCTCCGTTCGCTAGATAAGGTTGGCGGACTTGCTTTTGACTCCCCCAAGTCGTCTCCAGCCTCGTCATCACTCACTGAATGGTTGCTTCTCCGTCGCCCGGGGCGGGCGGATTTTCTTCGTGATTCAGGTGGAGTTACGTAAACTCTGACTCCATCGTCGCCAGCAACACTTTCTCTCTTCGGCGTGTTCCTCTCACCCTCGCCACCAACGCTTTCCCCTTTCGGCGGTTTGCTCTCATCATTGTATTTCCTTTTTTCATCCGTCTTTGGCTTTCGGATCGAATCTAACCCACTACCATCATTAGGGAGAGCCAAGGTCGGAGTATCTTCCCGCATAGGTCTCGAAGACGTCGTACTCCTTGGGGGCGTTCTTTCCTTCCGCCAATGCGCATCACTTACGACCCTCTTGGGCGGTGCGCTTCCACTCCGATTGCGATCTCTTCTCTCATCTTGACCTTCATTTGTAGTTCGACTATTTCTGATCGAAGTCTTCGCATCATGCTTTGCCTTGTTGCTTCGAGAAGGCTTCGCTGAGGTATGTTCTCCTTTCGGTGTCCTGCTCTTGGGCGTCGTGTTCTCCACCTGTGGATCGTCTTCTGCTCCGACATCGTCTGCAGTGACCACTCCTCCACCCTGCGCCTGCCATTGCCTTATTCGATCCCTTACAGAGTTTGTATCATAGACGCCGAGTGGGGTTCCAACATCGGCTGGCTTGGGCTTGGAAGGTGTAATATTGCTATTGCGGCGGTTCGAAGGACGCTTTGGTGAAGGGTGGTGGGACATTTGGCACTATGAAATCGCCGATTGACGTTGACGAGGAAATTGCAGGGAAGGCGGTTGAAGAATGAGGCATTCGTATTGCCATTAGTGCATCTTCGATGTCGTACGCGTATTTAAGTATTTACAGACTTTTTGCATACTTCATCGTCGTTGTTAGGAGAAAAACATTGATCCCTGTTTCGAGAGATCAGTAACAACGTGACATGAAGCTACGCCGAATTTCAAAGCGACTAATTATAAGATATTGATGTATTGAATCGCATTTTCTCGGGTCATCTGGATACAGATTTGGAAATCCAATAAGGCGCCACAAGTCGCATAGCAACAACCGAAGCCGAGCTAAACAACGCGGCCGCCACTAAGGGGTCCGGTTAACGCGCATAGTCTTTTATCTGTTTACGAAAATGACTACGGATACCTCCGAAGTAAAGTTTGTGTCACTGTATATTGGCAGGTAGTAGGAGTGAGTCCAGTGTCTTTTCGCGCGGGCTAGACAAGGCCTCCGGACTGGAGGGTTCGGCGATACTGGCCATACTATGAAGGTGGCGGGTAGATGCTTTACGGACTTTGCCTGACTTGGAGGTATTATGTATGGCGTATTTGCACGTGAATGCACATCAGCACAATTCTCGTATTCAGGTCGCTTTTGGCCGTTATCTATCTATCCATCATTGCCAGCTATGTTCACGCATGAAATATCGACTTTCCTTCATCTTCTTGCTATTAGTTGCCTTGACGGTTGCGCGCATTCTCATCGAATGACACAACCGCTATATCTCCGGGTTCACGGAAGTGCATCTAGCAGATGGCATGAGTCTTCCCATGCTTACCCTGAAGCGAGTGCTTCTCATTCTTATAACGAGGGTGATTGTGCTTCGATTTCCCACTCGCAGTGCTATGATGCTTGACGTGGTTAGTATGCTGCTTTACGGTCTCTGCATCCATCTCTTTCAGTGTTTCTAAGGACAACTTGATGTCATTGATCAAGGTGTCGCATCGCGCACGGGAGAAGTCTTCTCTGACGACGACTCTCATGAGTTTGAGCTTCTCACTGTGAGGAGCCATGGTGTAGGCGGGCACGACCCAGCCGCGCTCACGCAAGTGATGGGCAACGGCGAACTCGTCATAATGGTGCTTGGCCTTGGAGTCGAGTCTGAATGCCACGAGGGGTAGACCTTGTCCTCCTCCCTTGCTCATGATAAGGAAGCCGAGGTTTTCGAGGTTGGCAGCTAGGTAATCGGCAGTGCGGGTGAGGTTCATCATGATGGAGCGGTAGCCGTGCTTGCCAAGACGGATCATCTGATAGTATTGACCAATGACTTGAGAGGCGCCTTTGGAAAAGTTGAGGGTGAAGGAGGCTTGATCTGCACCGAGGTAATTAATGTTGAAGACGAGCTCTTTGGGGAGATATTCAGGGGACCGCCAGACGATCCAGCCAACGCCGGGGTAGACCTAAGGCCTCGTTAGCTTGCTTATATGGGACAGTCTATATCGAAGATGCTTACCAAGCCATACTTGTGACCAGAGACGTTGATAGAGATGACCTTTTCCAGACGGAAGTCCCATGGGAGGTCAGGCACAACGAAAGGTGCCACGAAGCCTCCGCTAGCAGCATCGACGTGGATGGGGCAGTCGATTTTCTTCTCAATCAAGAGATCGTTGATTGCCTTGACATCCTCGTACTCGCCTGTATAGGTTGTGCCAATGATGGCGCAAATACCAATGGTGTTCTCATCGACTAGGTTGACCGCCTCCTCCGGGTCAATCACGTAGCGGTCCTCAGTGCAGAAGACGTAGCGCTCCTCAACTTCGAAGTAGCGTGCTGCTTTTTCCCAGCAGACCTGGACCGCTGAGTTCATGACGATGTTGGGCTTGGAGTAGTCTTTGCCTTCTGCTTTACGCTTGTTCTGCCAGCGCTTCTTCATCGCAAGGGTGCCGAGCATCTGAGTATCACTTAGCTTCTGCAATTGGATGCATTGAGGGCGGAATAGAGCTTACGATAGCTTCGGAAGAGCCAACAGTGCTCGTCCCCATAGCATTGTCATCATCATGTTGTGTGGGAGCGTTGAACATTCTCGCAATCATGCTCACACAGCGGTTTTGGATATCCGCCGTTTGAGGATACTCCTCATAATCGATGAAGTTCTTGGGTAGGGCCTCAGCCATAAGCTTCTCGACTTCATCCTCCTACAGACCCACTCTCAGATTAGCAATTGCTAGATAGCTCGCTTGAAACCAATTTATAAGCACAGAGAGAGTTAATACCATGTAGGTTGTAACGAAACTCGCCAAGTTCAACATTGGGTTACCATCCAAGCTGAGATCATCTCTAATCATACGATAGGCAACCTCTTTGGGCATCTCCTTTTCAGGCATCTCATGCAGTGGGAGAGATTGCGCTGCAAAGCGAGAACCATACACGGATGCAGTGACCTCATCTTCTGCGTCGTTGGGCTCGATGTTCAAATTCTCCATTCCCTTGACAAGGGGAGCCTTGGTAGCTTTGTCATTTGGGACGCTGGCGAGATGAACCATATTTGCGGTTGTTATGTCGTTTTTACCGGTGGATGTGAGTAAAAGTGGCAATTGAGACGATTCTCGATAGCAAAGCAGAGATCTGAATGCGTTGATGAATTGAGGAGCTACCTTACGAATGACAGGGGAGATGTGACGTGGAAGAAAGATGGTGACGCGTGGTAATGTATTGAGCAATATACCCCGCTGACGTGTAGAGCTTCAATTTGCCAAGTAAGAGAGAGATCCAAGGAAAAGGAACCGCTCAGGATCAGGGACATAGGTTCTCCGTTATCGCGCCACAGAACACTAATGTTCTTTACAGAGCGCTAAGAATTCCCCTGGCTCAGGAAGAATAAATAACTACACATATTGCCAGATCAAAGAGAGATCTGCCTTACTAGCAGCTGTTATTTACACTGTTTGCAGGGGGTACTATCAGCGGGCGGGAAGCATTACAGCGCTGGATACCGTAAGCTACCTCCTAGTGAAGCTTGTCGGAGCTTGTTTTCGCTTGGTTGTAGCTTGTTGGTGGGGTAACTTTCAGGGCTGCGTCACCGGTGTGGGCGTACTCATTGGTCTAGGAGAGGCCCTGGTCAAGGGTTGACGACACGGACTAGGCAAGATACACATCTTGTGGCCCGTTTCACCAACACTCAAGGACGAATCACTCGTCATCATTCATGCACGCTGCAATTGGCCTTAAGCACTTAAGGTAGTATATACTGTTGTTGATTATCGAGATAGGTAACACTAGTAGAGTACATAAGTATACGCTCACAAAGACGCAGCGCGCCATTGAATCAAGACCTGTAAGCAAGTAGGTTGTGGCAGAGAGGAGATCATTAACTCATTCATGATCATTCTTCCTTTCGTAATTAGACCTGACATCCTTCACTCTGGTATCGTTTTGCGAATCCACCGCTATCTTCTGTGTGTTTGCTCAATATCCGCTTCCTGGTTGATCGAGTCCACGCGACTCCAAGACTTTGGCAGGGGGATCCTATGGCTTGTTAGCTATTTAGCTCTTTACTCTACGTCACACGCTCCACGCGTACCTTGTGCAGCTTGTTCTGTCCCTCCTGGGTGCCATAGGCATCATGGGTAGTAATGCCATGGCCCATGCCAGTGCCTGAGCCCGCACCCGAGACTTCACCCGAATAGAGTGTAGGGTCATTCACAGCAGATTGAGTGCCATACTCATCCTCGACAGGACCACGCGTAGCAGCACCGGCAGGAGCAGACATTTCCTCGTCAAATTCCGGACCACCTCGGACTTTGCCTGAGGCTTCAGGCTGGACTGGCTCGTCCTTGGCGTGCTTGTCACCCTTGTCACGGTGGAGGAATCCAAGGAGACCTCCATGCTTCTTTTCATGCTTTTCTTCCTTCTTTTCTTCCTTTTCTAGAGCCTTCTCGTGCTTCCTCTCATCCTTTTCAATGGCCTTCTCGTGCTTATGCTGTTCCTTCTCAAGAGCCTTCTCCTCTTTCTGCTGCTCCTTGGCTAAATGTTTCTCGTCTTTTTTTGAAAGCTCATGATCCGCAACGGCCCCGGCTCCAAGACCAGCGCCTCCAGCTATCGCAGCGTCCTCTTTGCGGTGACCCTGAGCACGACGTTCTGAAGGGTCTATTGCAGCCTCGTTGCCATACCCGGGAGAAGGGTATGTTGCAACGGAAGCATGTGGGTGTGTCTGCTCCCGGACTTGAGTACCCGGCTCGGTACGCCCGGTGTTAATCATCTTGTCTGCTTCATATGCGGCACCACCAGCGCCGGCGCCAAGAGCAGCATCCCGACCAACGTGGTGAGATGTTGTCTGGGGCTGCCTATTATCGGCGTAGCCGGTAGCTGGTTGATGACCGCTACCTGCAAGTGCAGTACCGGCCTGATCATACCCAGAGCCAGTTGGGCCAGTTGTGTTGTCGTAAGCGGCACCAGTCGTGTCACTTGGGATAGTTGAAGACTGAGTTGGCTTACCATGAGCACGCTCGGCTTCGTAAGCTAGGCCACCAGCTCCAGCACCCAGAGCAGCGTCGCGCCCTAGATGGTGATCTTTACCTGTGCCTGTGGTATCAGTATTTCCACCGTATCCCGAGCTTGTATAATCTACGCGAGGGTCAACTCCAGAGCTGTTGTATGGGTCTGAAGAACTCATTCCTGAGGTAGTACTCATGGGCTCGTTATCACGATGATGCTTTTCTGCCTCGTAGGCGGCCGCGCCTCCGGCTCCTGCTAGGCCTGCGTCTCTGCCGTAATGGTGATCTGTAGATGATGAATCAAGGCCAGTACCGGTAGTACCAGTGGTGCTTTGTTGTTGCGAAAGATCAGAGTCGACACGCGGATCCAGCTTGTTCAACAGGTCGCTCTTGTGAGGACCTGCGGTCTTGCCTGTAGATGAAGCTCCTTCTGTGTCTCTGTTATAAGGGTCAAGGCCTGACCCAACTGAAGTGTCTGCAGTAGTTCCTGGGGTGTCACGGCTGGCTTCATACGCTCCACCGCCTACTCCACCCGCCAATGCAGCATCACGGCCAGTATGGCCATGATGGTGACCGCCAGAGATGGTTCCGTCTTCAGCGACATGAGGGTCCAGGCGATTAGCAGTATCTGTAACGTGTGGGCCATCGGTATGCAAAGTAACTGGGGCAACTGCCTCGCCAGTCGCGCAGGGATCTCCCTCGTATTTGTGGCCGTGACGATTGTGTTCATGCTCCCAAGATTTGGGTCCGCCCAAACCAGCTCTAGCCCCGATGCCCGAGTCGATACCACTTCCAGTTCCAGCTCCAGTTTCGGATGCTGATGTCAGATCGTTTCCATATCCAGTTCCTGATGCAAGAGCTGGATCCTGTCCAAGTGAGCCTTGATTTGCTGAGCTGACGCTTGGTCCAGTGCCCGAGCCGAGTCCCGCAGTACCAGTAGTACGAGAACCATCGAGGTCGCTGTCTACACGGGGATCGGCCTTATTAGCAAGATTCGATGAGTGCGGTCCTGCAGTTGTGGAGCCAACTGCACCACCTGTTGGGTACGTCCCAGTCTGGCCTGATGGGTATTGAGAGCCAGATGTGGGGTTGGAGTTGCCTCCAAGGGGGAAAGAGCGTCCTGTCTCTGGAGCATAATTTTGATCACCAACTCCAGTGCTATATACTTGTTTAGCGGTTGTCTCGGATTAGAAACTGTGGTGTCATTTACCTTCCAACGCTACGATCTGGGTATTCGTTCCCTGTCAAGCTACTTCCGGCTCCAGCGGTATTGCTGAGATCAGGGTTGTTGGTCCCAGTGAAGCCTGAGCGTGACTGAGATTGACCTGGGACACCGGAATTTATGCTTGCAGTTGTTGCCGCATCGTCTTCAAAACCACCAGGCATACGCGAGGCGGAGGGTTCATGGAGACCACCAACGCCTCGTTCGGTAGCTCCGGTATCGTACTGGCTGGCACCAGGTGGGTTGGTGGATGTAGTGAATGGGTCATTGCGAGCCGTGTTGTCGTAGCCAGTGCTGGAGGTCGGGTTGGTCGAAGAAGATAATGGGTCGTTGCCACTAGTATTGCCGTATCCACTTGTAGAGGTAGGGTTGGTAGACGATGAAAGGGGATCAGTGGTACGGCTGTTTCCGAAGTGACTTCCTGGGTTGCCCGTTAGTAGAATGTCCAGAAGCAATTATAAAGACCGTATATACCTTCACCTGAGGCGGTGTTATTATTGTTCTTGGTGAGGACTGGGTCGTCAATATTCCCGGAGCCGTACAGGACCTCATCATCTTTCTTGCTGCCAGGGTTCCTGTGATTGACATATCAGCATGCTGTATAAATTGTATTGTTACCTTTGATCTATGCGATTGCTACTTACACGAGGTTCTTAAGCTTCTCCATAGTTGCAGATGTTGTGTCTTATGAGCTTGTGTTGATGATTCTGTGAGGTAGCTATGACTCCTATGGAGTGATGAACCTGGGCTAATTGCTTTTGAAAGACGTAGAGAGAAAGAGGGAGCAACGTGTACTGGTAAATACAACGGAAAGGTATGGCTGACAGGCGAAGACAGTTCTATAAGAAAAGGACTATCTGCTGAAGTAGACAAGCACAGTAGGTGAGAGGTGGAGGGTATTATATGCAAATCAGTTCAAGCTGATCCTGGCTGAAACTTGTTGACCACTTAACTTGGCAGGCTACTATGACGTATCCATGCATTTACCTTTCCCATTCTAGGTCCACAGCAGCACCACGGGTTTGGTCTAACCCACTGAGAGAGATCTCGCCCGCAGGCGGCACAAAGGCCAAGTCAAAGTAGGACACGCAAGCCGCGAGCTTGGTCTACTTAGAGGATTAGCCAGTCACCAGATACTTCACCCCGCGTTACCACCAAACGCTCTCAAAGTTCAGCTTCGCCAGCTCTTCACCGCTGTTGCTAAGATGCTATAGCAAAAGCATTTCTAGGGAGTAATCACGAGGTCATTGATAGAGTTGTAAACAAGGATAACGCTTACGTTGGTCCTGCTACGATCCAGTGGTCCAGGTGAGGCATGGAGCTCCGAGCGCTTTTTGTTGCCGAGCTTGCATTGCATTGCATGTCATCATTAGTGGGGCAGTGATCGACACTGCACAGCCACTGTCAAGCCACAGTGCCACAGTGCTACACCTCCTCCCGCTCCAAGCATATCTCCGAGCAAGTGTACCTTACCTTGGTGGCGATCCGTAAGTGTGATGCCATGCCGGCCAATGTTGCAATTTCCAAGCTTTGGGGCCATGCTTTCGCTTGGACAGTATGCATGGACGCTTATTTTAGATACTCATGTCGGAATTGCTTCCCTGCTTGAGAGACTATCTATCTCGGCCGTTTATAATGGATGTACAAACTCTCAGTCCAAGCGTAAAGGAGATGTCTGTCACATGCACACACTAGAAAGCCAATATGGTTCGGACTTTGGCACATGCAAATCTTCCAGACCCTGACCGGTCATTTTATATCCAAAACCAGGCCATCGCTAATGCATTTCTTGATGTGTCCGCCCATGTCCGACGAGACACTCCCATTGTCGCTGAAGTATAATTGTCCACGCCTTACATATCCCGTTGTCAATCGAATCGACTTCCAAGTATTTACACATGAATCAGAAGGCATGGTCGGCCGTTATGCATTCTTCTAGCTCCTCTCTCGCCGCGAAGCCTTCAATGTACTTTGAGACATGGCGTTCGCAAGCTCTTCCTCGGTAAATAGCCGTCCGTTCGTGATTGTCTTTTGTGGATCAAGACCATATGGATCGCCGTTAGTGACGGTCTGTTGTGTATGCAAAGCAGACCTATCCGTATCTTTTGTTCTCGGTCTTCTGTTCTCAGCTGTATGTTGTCTTGACAATCCCACTGGAACACGCAGACTAAGTAAGCTGGCGGACTTGAAGCACCGGCTTTGAAGACATACCATTTGCTACATCATCATCCCCTTCCCCCTCCTCTACACCTTGGAACTCGGAACCCTGCCGACTTCCCAGCTTGTTGCTCTTCCTACTCCACATACTGCCCCTCCTGCTCATAAGCCTAGAGCCCATTGGACTCATGTCACTCCCCGCAGTGGCACTGCTCTTTCTCCTCCTCCAAGCGTCTCCGAAACTAAATGCTGATAATTTGTCCTGATGAGCTTGGTTATATGGACCACGATACTTGGGACGGGGCATCTGTTCGCCTGGCTTGTAGATATTGTCTGGGAGTTTCTCTTTTTTGGGCTTCTTGGGTTTGGTGGATTTGTTTGTTGATGCTGTTGTGAGATCGGAGCCCTCATTACTTGATCCTGAACGCCCTAGGGCTCTCTTCATCTTCGCTCGGAACGGCATGATGTGTGGTGGGTCAAAAGGATGTTGAACAACCTCGGCAGGGCCAATAGGAAGTGTACCATTGATCAAACTTTTGAGCCAAGTTGGTCAGCCCACACGTAAATGATCACGGCTAGTTGAGTGACAAGTCGAGTCTAGCTGTACAAAGTCTCGTGTAGTGAAGGTTGTAAACTTCTGATAGAATCGAGGCCTCGAGAAGTCGTAGGCATGGATAAATCGGAGACTCGGAACTCGAGCTTAGAACTACAGGTCACGGGCTGCTTCGGGAGGGACGGAGGTCTTTTAAGGTTCAGCCGTTGGAGGGAAGTCTGCTTGATGGATGGTGATGGTATTTTGGGTACTGATACAACTTGCACATAGAAGGAGAATGATTCAATCGTTGGACTCGAATATGACGGAAGGAGGAGGTGTTGATGTATGTAATAGAGATCGGAGCTCGGCAGAGATGGCATCAGATTCAGCCTCACTTTCTCAAGTCCCTGCAAATCGCGCATAGTTGATGATTCCACCGCAAGACTTTTTACACGTCTTTTCACCCTTGTGAATCAAGCTCAAAAGTCTGGGAGACCATATAGCCTGGATGAACGCAATGCGCAATGTTGGAAGAAGACGTGGATCATTCGTCCTTTACGCCCTGCATATCGCCGAGACAAGTGAATCCCTCATGGGCAGCCCAGCAGGCTGATTAGATAGCGGTAGGGAGCGTCTTCCGTAACGAATTGGTACAAGGGTAGGATCTGGAAGGCTACAGCTATGCGAGCCTTACAACCTGCGTAAGGGGAGGGCTAAACTTCAACAATCCAGCCAGCCAGCTGTACTGTCCTACACAGACGGTAACCTTAAGGTCATCAAGTTTACGAAAAGCTGAATATCTACATAAAGCGGACGATTTATATACAAGAAACTGGTTCTGAGCGATGCCGATGCGACGATCTCAGAGGTACTGTTGTAGTAGTCTACAGCAACTGTGACGGCTCTTACCTAACTCCCATAAGTTTTAATTGCCTGGAATCTTTTCTATTATGGTGCGCCCTCAACCCTTCATGTTCTGTCATGGGCTTCTCTCAGCACACAATTAGGAGCAGGCACCCCAAACATATATAATTAATCCACGGTTCCTGAACGCTGGTTGTAGATTCCTTGGGCAGGTTTTCTGGCATTGTCCAATGCTGCCGTGGTACCCTCAAGGTAGCCAATCATATGAGGTCCCTGATACTCATCCGATTCGACGGATTAACTGGTGGCAGTACCATAGGGGGCCGTATTGAAGGGTCTTGGATTGCACCGGTTTGGTACAGTTGTTCCAGGATATTCAAGACCTTATCCCATGCCGCCCAATCGGACACCTCTGCTTCTGACTTGACTTTAGCGGAATCATGGTCGGAGGCTTCACCGTTGCCAACGCTATCTGAACTCTGTAAAGGTCGTCCAAGCTGGACACCCTCTTTGTTCTCTTGCCAGATCCAGGAGTGCTCGAAGCTGCCCTGGAGATCTGCTGAGACATATGCAATCATCTCTTCGTCTGTATCGAGTTGGTCTCTTTGGTCCAGCTTTCGGATCAACTCTTTGAGGAAGAACTCCAGATAGCGACCACATGCAACATTGATAGGTCTAGTGTTCCCCATAGCCGCACTCGCTCGGGCACATAATAGTGCACTCGCGAAATCGAACCTAAAACACAAGAACAGCGTGCAACGCCATATGTGCGTGCAAAGGAATGTACTGGTTGCCGAGATCATGCGCATTTCCCAGGAGCCAGTCTCATTGGAGGGATGTGAATGGGTCATCGGTGTTTCCTGCATAGAACGGTGGAGTAGTTGCGCAGTGTCCCTGGACACCGAAACGCAGTGGTCTATTGCTGCTGACCGCTCGTCCACCTCGCAGGTAGGGCTCAAGTTGTGGCGGTGGAGCATTAAGCGGGCATTCTGCAGGTATATCATTGGATGGAGATCGATAGGGTCAATGTGGTCTCGGTTTTGTTTTCCTGGTGGGAAAGCCTGCATACACGTGGTAAAATGCATATCATAAGCTTGCAAAATAGTCCTTGTTAAGCGGCGGCTTTTGAGCATCCGGAGGAGCTTCGCAATGCCTCCGATGACCTTGATCATTGGTAATAAAGGTGAGGTCGACTGTTCTGCCGTTGGTGAAGTCCAGTTGGTACCTATACGCATGTATTGGTCGTCGATTGCACTGGGCAATTCTACATCGCAGTCTTCCTCTTTGATAAGGGCTGGCCGGCCTAATTCAAGAGATAGCAAACTATCCATATCAGTGAGTGTCTCACAGTCCATTGGTTAGGGCTTACCAATCGCAAGCATATATACACCACCAAACACGTCTCCTCATCTCTACTTCAATTGCGGACCAGGTCCCAGCTTCGCAGTGTAAGCCAATGTCGTACGATATCCGAACAGCAAATCCGATCCAGGTCCATCCTGCGGACTTAAGGTTCATTTCCACAAGGAAGATACTGCTGAGCAAAGCTGTCCGAGCGTGATCCAAGGTCAACTCCTCGTTCCAGAGATCTACGAGAGATCTGGATATCTCCAAATACTTTCGGCCGTCACGCCAGGAGCGATGGAGCGTCCCACAAGCAAAAACCGCGTACAGAAGTGCGATCCATATCCGCGGGACTTTAGAATATGACCTATCCCTGTACACATTTTCGTACTGTTCCTGGAAAGAAGGCCAGTGGATCATGGGTAGTGTTGGATGGAGCGTGAATCGGTATTGCCGCATTAGATTGTCGGCATCTTGTTTCGGAGGAAGCTCGGGAAGTGCGGATGAAAGCACAAAGGGTCCGAGATTCTGTTGATTCGGATAAGGTGGCTTAAATATGCCATGACCATACCTCTGCATGTTGACTCCAACTTTGGAAAGGTCCAACTTGCTAGTGATCCTCCGCTTCTTATTCTCCCTTGGTTCATAGCGTGACAATTGCTCGATTGAATTATGCAAGTATGGAAACACGGGGTCTGGGAGGTTTGACAGTTTATGTTTTTGCGAAGGTCCGGGAATAGGAAGATGTTCTGTAGAGACATCATGGATTGGGGCTTCTGCCTTTCCAATATCCAGGATCGAACGGAGGTGGTTCACCTGTGATCGGGCTTGCGCCAACTCTTTCTGAAGGTCTTGGTTGTGTCTAGGCCACATCAGGTGGTTAGAACAATGCTATGACGATATGCGAAGATACTGACCTAATATTCGACATTCGTCTATTTGTTTCTTTAGTGAATTGGCATTTCACATTCCTGCTCGAGCACTCTGTGCAGCTTGAGCTATCTGTAGCATCACACTACTCCGCAGTCAGTACAGTAGTGCAATCATTCACCAGGAGAATTTGTACTGACCTTCACTTTGCGCTCTCGACAGGCGTCGCAACTTGGGTCTTTTCTTCGCTGACGATATGCACGTTTCTGGCCTTGTACACCAGCAGACATTATTTGGGAGCTCGGAGCCATGCTTGGTATACTAGTAAGAGATCCATGGTGGCCAAATTCTTGGAAACCTGGTAGAGTACCCCCGGGCGAAGCCATTGAGGAATGAAAAGATTGAATGTAATTATTAGACCTTGAATTGGGGCCTGGTGGTAAGGATAAATGCTGGGACTGCAAGTTTCCAGGCCCACTCGAGGGCCGGCTCATTATTTCCGAGTTCGGCATGGCAGCGTTGCCTGGAGTGAGAGGACTTTGAAGAGTGGCGCTGGTTGGAGCCGACTGTATGCCATGCGTAGGTGCCTGGGGGTACAATGGTGGAGGCCTCTGAGCTGAATTGGGATTTTGTTCAGACATACTGGAAGCCTATCGGAACGGGCGGACTCAAAGATGGCTCATATGCAATATGCAACATGCAGTATACTAAAGAGCGAACCGTGAGATTACAGAATGCTGACACCCATTTCTTGGACGGAGGAAAACAGAGACAACGAATTAAGCGACTGAAACGGCTCACTGGGGATTCGAGCAAACCAGGGTTCTCTGCAAGCCTGAATGCTCGGTGGGGGTTTAAGAGATCATTTGGGATGTCCGATGTCATATGTTCTTTAGAGGGTCAATTAGGCTTGTTAAGCCACCCACACCGGCGAGATAAATTGAAAGCCACCAGTAAAACGTTGTGTTTCGGGTCGGTTGATGATCCGGGGGGGCTGCGAGCTTAATCTAGCGAACTCTAAAGACGAGATGTAGATATGGCTGTTGCTCTGATTGACGTTAGACCTGGAAATCGATCTTTGCCACTTCAGTCATTGGTTCCCACACTGGACAGAGCCGGTTATGCAGGCCAAAACCAGAATGGGCCCTGCTTCATGCAGGCAATTGAGAGTAGTAGTCCTTATTTGTTGTCGCCCACTGTTTGTCGGTTATCGGAAAGCGCTCCTGCTGACGAGAGCCGCAACAAGATATGGATACCTGAGCACTTATTGAAGGAGCTGGTGTGGATACTAAGCATATCCCAGTATATGGTGAATGAATGTTGGCAAATGACTGTGCCGGTGTGGTCCGTGACTTCCCATTGGATCCAGAAGTGTGTGAGAAGTATTTGTTCCCAGCGTCATAGGTCATATATGGGATCACCGAGAGAGACAGAGAGTGGTATTGTTTAGGTTAAATGGGGAAGGTATTGGGGGCTTTTGATGAGGCCATATCATCAACAACGTTATGAAAGGAATTGATATGCTCGCCCAAGATCTACAAGAGCTCCCTAGCTTAGAGAAGTTTAAAAGAATGAACAGGCATGCCGGGTCGAAGCCGAGATTCGGTTTTCTCGTGCATCTGGCATCGGGCACAACAGCTATGGTGACCAAGCGAAGGGATCGACATGGTAATAGTGTTCTTGAGGGGGTACCGCGGCACTCTAGGCAATCTGTGCAATGGAAGGGCGTGATTAAGGGCCATTGACTCCGCAACAGCCACTGGGGTAGCTGTTAGCTGAAAAGGATAGTTCCGAAGGGGCAGTAGCACAGTACACCAGTATGAAGTAGTATCCGTCGCAATGATTGTCCTGTTGGCCCCTGGTCACTTTGCCCATAGTATCGAAGGAATTCCAGGATTTGGTTGGAGGATGGGGAGGAGAAAAGCCAGTGCAAGCCGGTGCAAGCCAATGACAATATTGCCGAGATCGCAAGATCTTCCTAATTCCCGCCGCTAAGCCAGTTATAGAAATCGTGCTTCGCTGTGCCTCACGGATCTCCACACGGAGCAGATCAGGGCCCGTGCTAAGCCCAGCTAACGCCCGAAGCCGTCAAGTCGCGTCGCCTCCGCGCGCGAAGACGTCAGGAGGACGAGAATGTACAGTGTATGTACCCTGGCCAATTCACATCAGCCGCTACACAAAAAACCTTCCTGTTGCGCGGAGGGACGAGATGGTGGATGTCGCAACGGGCATCATCTTCTGCTCTATACAAGCAAAGCGATGTAATTGACTTCTCTATTCAGTCCATCGACCTTATCGCCTGAGAGTCAACGGTGCGCAAATCATTCGTCGTCTACACCATAACGTAAGAAGGATCTGCATTTGAGGAAGAGACACTTCGCGATAAGGGGTTAGGCTCAATTCACGGGTAAGCAAAGCTAGCGGGTCAGGTCAGTAAGCCGCAAGGTTCTGTTCCGCATCTACAGCTCAGAAGTCTGTTCTGGGTCCTCGACAGCTTGAGAGATCTTCGCCAACACTATCCTGAGAAACTGGGGTAAGGTAGAGGAAACCGTTCACGGCATTGCACAATTGGCTTGCCCGCAAAGCAACCATAGTATCTTGACCTGCACAAGCCTAGATAACCGAGAGCATTCGAATCTTCAGTCCAATGCAGAATCTAGTCAATTTATCCAACGATGTGACTATGTGACTTGGGTGACTCACGCTCAGCTGCATGACACCGGCAGGATGGAAAACTCATGTTCAATCTACAAGATGCTCGTATCCGCTTCGGCCCTACCTGCGACCGACCTGCTGACCGGCCTCGAAGTGTCATCCAGACAGGTCTTGACAATCTTCCGTTACTGATCGACAAGTAGCTGGCTTGAGAACGCAAGGCTAATGCCGGTGTTGCTTGTGATCGGCATATACTAGCCACAAGCGCTGTCAAGGTCGGAATCAATTCCAGACCACCCATTTCTCTCTCCTACCCTAACCACTTTTACCCGTCACGGCCCACGGCACTTCCCCATCTAGGTTCGATGATCGAATTTGGTCCTCCACGGTTGAAGGAGCCGCGCTTGGTGCCCGTTAGGCAGGCGTTGGACCCCGATTGACTCTCGATAAGCTATGTGTCGCCTTCACCTTAGAGTCCAGCAGTCAGACCTACAGATTTGCAAACTCCATCACACTGATTCGGCTCGCGGCAGATCGACCTGTATCTCAATGGGAAGGGTCTGGAACGTGATTTGTACCACCAGAATCAACAAGGGTAGCTGCGATATGCCCGATGGCGGATGCTTGATCGGCCCAACAAACCATGAAGAGTCCTCAGACGGTACTTGGAAGCTGCCGTTTGTAGTTATCACTAAGCGACCTTCGGGGCCACGTCCGAGGCGACCTGTTGATGCGACCTCGGATCTCTTTTCATCAAAGTTCCTAGACTTTCTCGAGGCCTAACGTCTACAAATGTATATCATTGAGGATCCCGAGCAATGACATGTACCGACAGCCGTCAGTAGGGTAACCGAACGTCGCCGGCGACCTATAAAGGTCCAGTTTTGTGGATCTTGATTACCTGTAGAGGTAGCATATCGGGTCTTAGCCGTGAGAAAAGCCGCTTGCGTCCCAACTTCGCTTAGCGTAGAATGGCCCGCTTCAACATCCGACTACACCTACAGCGGACTGATATTGAATTCTTGATTACTTCTCAGGAACATCTCACTTGACGTCACTATCACTTGTATTCAATTCTTCCACCATGTGCAAATCACCCCTCCACTCGTTCCTGCACGCCCTCCCGAAATGCGAACAACACATGCACCTTGAAGGATCCCTGTCCCCCGCACTTCTCTTCACTCTCGCTTCCCGCAACAATATCAGCCTTGCCTCGGCCGATGCAGCTTTCGGGTCCCCAGAAGCCCTTCTCGACCGTTATGACCGCTTTTCGTCTCTTGATGACTTCTTGCACTACTACTACATTGGCATGAGCTGCCT
Organism: Cladonia uncialis; assembly: GCA_002927785.1. Classification (NCBI taxonomy): domain Eukaryota; kingdom Fungi; phylum Ascomycota; class Lecanoromycetes; order Lecanorales; family Cladoniaceae; genus Cladonia; species Cladonia uncialis. Next base: position 20,869 of record NAPT01000356.1, read on the forward strand.
CATACACGGAACAGACTACGAACAGTTGGCTTGGGATTACTTCACACGCGCAAAAAGCGATGGAGTGGTGCACGCGGAAGTTTTCTTCGATCCACAAGCTCATACGGCAAGAGGCGTCAAGTACGAGACCGTAGTATATGGATTTGAGAAAGCATGTCAGCGTGCTGCAGCCGAATTAGGGATTAGCACAAAATTGATACCGTGCTTCTTAAGACACTTACCTATTGAAGAAACTCCAGCCGTATTTTCACAAATGGAGCCTGACTTAAGAAGTGGGCGATTAGCCGGCATCGGACTGGACTCGACTGAAAAAGGCAATCCGCCACGAAAGTGGAAAGAGGTCTATGGGATGGCGAAGGCGAAGGGAATAAGGAGGACGGCACACGCCGGCGAAGAGGGACCTGTGGAATACATCCAGGAGGCGTTGAAAGAGTTGGACATCGAGAGGATAGATCACGGAATACGGTTGGCAGACGATGAGGAGTTGATGCGCGAAGTGGCTGAGAGGAAAATACTGATTACAATGTGCCCTTTGTCAAATGTGAGATTGAGATGTGTGAAGGAGGTGAAAGAGCTACCGATCAGGACGTTTCTAGATAAGGGGGTCAGTTTCTCGATCAACAGTGACGATCCGGCGTATTTTGGCGGATACATACAGGACAACTACTGCGCAGTGCAGGATGCATTCAATTTGACTGTAAAAGAGTGGGAACGAATTGCCAGAGCAGCCGTGGCTGGGAGCTGGTGCGACGACAGCCGGAAAAATGCTATATTGAGAGAAATAGAAGCCACGATAACGAAGTTCAGCTCGACATGATGATATTGTAGTGATATTATGTTCTAGGAGCTACGAAGGGTTACAAATCTTTATCATATTTTCGCTTGCAGGTTTCCAATGGCTTTTACGTTAGGTATGAGGCAGGGGCACTAGCTACGGCTTTACGTCAATCGTCATTTGGCTCGAATCGAGGGAGCTGTTATGCGCGACATCTGCAGTGGTTGGACATAGCTGTAAAGAAAACACTTCTGAGAAATATGTGTATATCTGGCAAGGTCAGGACAGTGTGATTGATGAGCTGGGCACCACTGGTCAACGGCCTGTATGCCAGGGAAATAAAATTGGCGTTTTTGCTTGGCCCTTTTAGTCAAAAACGGAGGCGGTATATATCATTTCAACATTATTATTGCAACGCAATTAAATACCAGCCGTCGTAGAAGTCGTTCCCCTCACAGTCACCCTCACTGCTGTAAAGCCACTGGATACTGTACCACTACATCCGAGCTGCATAAGTTAAATTGAATGAACTCTGAGCACGCCGTTATTAGCCGCTACTCGATGAGAATGCCATTGGTGCGTATGTCAAGAAGATGGAGTGAGTGTCTCACTGCCGAACACCACCGACAAGTAAGGCAACTTTTGTATAGATTCTGCGCTTGTAGAGGTAATGAAGGGTAAGGGCTTACGCATGAGGATTTTCTTCGAGGTATTCACCTCACAAAGCAGATGTCTTGCGACCTATTACCATGATCTCAACATGCCTCGTCTCCATTCTAAGCATGACGGTTCGTTGTATACAAGGATTATGTATGATATTGTGGAGAGGCTTTTCAGTACATTTCTCTGCTCTTTGCCTTTCGTATACACCAGTGATATGTAATCCTGAAGGACTACTCTGAAAATTCGAGTTGATGCGTATTTGATGAACTATGTGGTTGAAACCCTGGAAACAGATATGACTCTAGAATATCTCCTTCCATTTATAAGGCGGTTTCCTTTACTGGGACAAAAATCTTGACATGGAGTCTAAAGGCCTTGATGAGGTAGGAAACAAGTAAGCTGGCGCTCTGTCGCCCAAAGCGTTGTGCAAGCCATATGATGAATTTGAGAGCGTCTCATTGCTCTTAACATGAAGGTTTTAAAGAACATTCTCGTCACCACTGATCAATGAATATACCAACATGTTCTCTAAGGTAATTCCAAATTTGGTACATCTGTACCGTCTTACTGCTTTTGATAATTGTGAATAACGCATCGACGCAGAAAGTCATGCGATAGCGTGGGATAAGTGGTCGCGTGTTTCGGATCATCTGTGTCATGACGGCCCTGAATGCCAAGAGTCTGTTCGTTGCGGTTGCTCAGGCGGCAACCAGCCACGACTACTGATAAGCATCCCCGCCCCAGCCTCCTTCACCTTCTACCAAAGCACATATCCCTATCCAGCTCTATTTGCTTTGGACTACAAAAACTATATAAATATCATCATGAAGGTCCTCGCGTCAGCTCTCCTCATTGGAGGCTGCGCAGCTTCCGCTCCCATGCAGCAAGTGCTACAAGCACCACATCATGCCCCGGATTCCTCCCGAGATTCGTGGCTGAAACCTCTTCAAAACCTCGAAGAATCCCTAAAGTCGCTTACAAAGGAGGCTCGTGCCGTTTGGGATGAGGTGACCATGATGTATCCAAAGGCGATGGATCAAACTAGCTTCTTCTCTCTACCAAAGAAGCATAGTCGCCGACCCGACTCTCACTGGGACCATATCACGAACGGCGCGGATATTCAGAGCTACTGGGTTGAGAACGAGAATGGTGAACAAGAGAGGGAGATCGATGGGAAGCTTGAAACATTTAACCTGAGGACCAAGAAGGTTGACCCCGGCTCCCTCGGGGTGGATCCGGGAGTCAAGCAATACAGCGGTTATCTCGACGATAACGAGAATGATAAACATCTGTTTTACTGTAAGTGCAAAGCATCTCTGGCAGCTTGACCATTCAGCTAATCACCTATTCTAGGGTTCTTTGAATCGCGGAATGACCCAAAGAATGACCCAGTCGTCCTGTGGCTGAACGGCGGACCTGGATGCAGTTCTCTGACAGGTCTATTCCTCGAATTGGGCCCGGCTTCCATCGATGAAAACCTCAAGATTGTCCACAACCCATACTCGTGGAACTCCAATGCTTCCGTCATCTTCCTAGACCAGCCAGTCAACACAGGCTACTCCTACAGTGGAGGTTCCGTCAGTAATAGCATTGCTGCCGGTAAGGACGTATACGCTCTGCTCACTCTATTCTTCAAGCAATTCCCCGAATACGCTCATCAGGACTTCCATATCGCTGGTGAATCCTACGCCGGACACTACATTCCCGTCTTCACATCGGAGATCATGAGCCACAAGAAGAGGAACATCAATCTAAAGTCTATTTTGATTGGCAACGGTCTCACTGATGGCTACACCCAATACGAGTATTACAAGCCTATGGCTTGCGGTGACGGAGGCTGGCCAGCTGTGGTCGACGAAAGCTCATGCCAAGGCATGGAAAACGCACTTCCTCGTTGTCAATCGCTCATCCAGGGTTGCTACGACAGCGAGAGCGTCTGGTCATGTGTTCCAGCAGCAATCTATTGCAACAACGCTATCATCGGACCTTACCAGCGCACTGGACAAAACCCGTACGACGTCCGTGTCAAGTGCGAGGATGGTGGGTCCCTGTGCTACACTCAGCTGGATTGGATCAGCAAATGGCTCAACAAGCCTGAGGTGATGGAGGCCCTTGGCGCTGAGATTGACAGCTATGAAGGCTGCAACTTCGATGTGAACCGAAACTTCCTGTTGGCTGGTGACTGGATGATGCCTTTCCATCGCCTAATTCCAGCATTGTTGGAGAAAATACCTATCCTAATCTATGCTGTAAGTGCTGTCTCTGCTGACCCAGTTCGGAAGTTGTAAGATATTTGGCTGACATTCGGGCATAGGGTGATGCAGACTTTATCTGCAACTGGTTAGGTAATCAGGGATGGACTGAGGCACTTGAATGGCCCGGTCAGAAAGCTTATAATAAGATTGGGCTTGAGGACCTGAAACTTGAGGGGAATGGCAAAAAGATTGGAGAGGTCAAAAGCAACGGCAACCTCACCTTCATGAGACTTCACGCTGGTGGTCACATGGTTCCTCTTGACCAGCCCGAGGCCAGCTTGGACTTCTTCAACCGCTGGATAGGCGGTGAATGGATGTAAGCAAGACAATCACCTTGTTGATAGGGGGCAGATATTTGGACGAAAGAATGCATAGCATCACACGGGAGCAGGCGTAGGATGGGTGGCCTAGGGATGCGGCGGATATCCGTAAAGGTGCTTTTTGGACTTAGTCTTAATCGTTGCCGTGTATTCTTAGAATGAAAATCTTTCCCACGGTCCGTGCAATTGCCAACGGATGGGCGCGTTACCCCGATCTGTACAGTAGAACCTAGCACCGAATACCTCTACACTTGGAAGACTTTCCGCTAGAGCTGGACCTTTGGTGATATACGGTCTACATGGGCTTTTTCCCTTTCATACCATTCTAGAAATGGCATTCTTAGCCCAAAATGCTTGTCAGGTGGTAGAAAAACTTCCGTATATGCTTAGCGTTGTAAGCTGAGGTGTGGGAAATTGCGGGTTAGTACACAGCCCCAAAGGTTGCAGGAGGACAGAACTGCCGCCGCGCATTAGATACGGCGTGGTAGAAGAGATCCAGGCCAGATGCTTGTATGCCAGGTTGAGTTATGGTTTCTCACTGAAGGGACCTGCGACAAGAAAGGGGGCCATGGCTATTTTGGACACATAGGTAATATGCCGCCAGACGGGTCGATTATGCGTTCACGTGTGGATGGTTCAGGCGTCTGGAGCTTGCTGCATGGAGCGCTTTGATTTGCCTCGTAGATCCACCTGTCCAGCTTTGCCATATACCTAATCAACCGGGCAATTCTAGGTACTGGTGGTGTAGACGCTATATGCTGTCTCATCCATCAGCTCCAAAGATAGCCTTGTTCAGCCCCCCACTCGTATCATCGCCGGATGTGGGTGGGAACCAATCTGTTACCATCTTTAATATTCTTCATACAATGCCCTCTAGGCATCATCTCTTCTCCAAGGGCAACCGCTCGCAGGTCTCGTTAGGCTCAGAGACCAATGATAAGAGGGCGTACAGTGAATCGCCCTTACACTCTCCCGCGTTTCCACCACAATCGGCTCCCTCACCACACTACGACGACAGAGAAGAGGAACAGAGCTATACAGTACCATATCGATCCGAGGAATCAAACTTCTACCAATTATCAACAGGAGGCCAGCCGACGCGATCACAGAGCCAGCGCGTACCCAACATTAATACCAATCAACCAACAATCCACCTTGTTGGTCCTCATAGCAGTTCGTCCACTCCTTCGTCTGCTATCGACGACAATCCTGACAGATACTACCAAGAAGGACCCACGCCACCTCCGCACAAGACGGAACCCAAGAAGAGAAGGTTCTTTGGGCTAGGGAGTTCCTCTTCCGGGAAAGACGCTGGCAAAGGGCCCGGAAGTGCGATATCACAAAAAGGCCTCGGGCGATCTATATCGGTTCGAAGGAAGGAGCAGGTTGATCCTCAGATCTACGCCGACGCTGGATATCGCGGCTCCCAATCACAGTGGTCTAAGTCTGGACGCCCTACGGAAGAAGAAGAAGAAGAAGAAGAAGGAGGCGGTGCAGGTTTACGTAGCTCCAACCACCCGTATACGTCAAGTCCAAATCCTCAGGATAGAGATCCATTGAAGTCTCCGGCCTTTCCCCCAGGATTCCCTCACGAGGACTACGTTTTGGCGACGTCGCAACAGCAAAGTGGGGTCACCAATCCTAGCACCAGGCATCCGTTAGAACGACAAGGCTCCCACCAGTCGTCGTGGGAAAGAACTGCTCAGCAAGTACAGAAGCACCCACGTGGCGAGTCAACTCAACAGCCTAACCCTGCGTCTTACCACCCTTCACCCTCCTCAGCAACCTCGATATCTAGCCATCCTTTCCCCCACAAATCACCACACGAGGACCTCAATCAATACTATCAAGATCAGAATAGCAGGCCTCCTTCCCAGAACTCACTTGAGCCTCCTCCACCGAACCAGCGTCCGCGTACAGTCGACTTCTACCAAAGCAAGCAGGAACGGAACCAGGCTAACTCGGCAACGTACATACAAGGCTCAATGGGTCCCCCACCGCCCCCTCAACAACCACCCCAAAACAGGCGCTCCAGTGAGTCTGCGCAACAGGGTCAGACAGCATCGCAAGCTAGAGACGGAGGTGTTTATCAGCCCTATAATCAAAACGTTCAGCCAGGTCAGGTATTACCATCTAATGCACCTCCGCAATACAGCGGTCAATTAGCCCCACAAGGACAGAATTACAGAGGGAATAGCCAACCATCACCAATGTCTCAAGGTAACACGGAACAAGGGCGAAGCACGCCTCCTCCAAGCAGGTCACGAGACGATTTATCGGGCCTTGACGTCTCGCAATTGCTTGCACGCCATGATGAACTACGTATGCCTATTTTTTCTTTCCACCTACCCCTAAATTATCTTATATATCCGCGTGCTAAACGACTTATCAAACAGAGGACAAATATCGAAAAGTGAAGAAATATTACTTCGACAAAGACGCTCAGGTTCAGCAACTGCAGAACACGCTCGCCCATCAACGCCTCGCCCAGTCACGCACATCCCTTGATGACAACGAATACGCCAATCGATTCCAACGACTTGATGGAGCCATTAATAATCTCGCTTTCAACATACGCCGTGACTGGCGTACCATTCCCGCCTGGCTGGCTCCTCACGTCAACCGAGACGCGACTACTCAGCAAACAAAAGAGATGACAGCTGTTGGGCGTGCTTGTATATCCCGCTGGCTTGTAGATGAGCTTATAGAACGCTACTTTCATCCCGCAATTGAACCAGCATTTTCAGCGCAGCTTAAAATTATTGAGAAGAACCTCCGCCGTTTCGCAGCTCCTACACCCTCAGACGAAGAAAAAGATGCTCTAATGGCCCGTATATCAAACTGGCGCCTCGCAACCTTGGATGGCTTACAAGACGCTCTTAATTCACCTAATGCAACGGAATACCGCAGCAACCTCACCAAGAGTCTTGTGGAGAATCTCACATCCAGCCTGACTATGATGCTCAAAGATCCGCCGCCCCCCGGTCTTGACGGTAGCGTAAACATGATCCTGGAGCTAGCTGTGGGTATTGCAGGCAATCTACCCATGGAAAGCCGCGACGTCTACGTTGAATACGTCGCTCCGGGATCCCTTGTCAACGAGGCAATCATGAAAATTGAAACCGGGCTCCCACCTCTGACCTCCCCCGGCGAAAGCATGGGGCCCGAAGGCGACACCGCTAGCATGGTTTCCAAACAGACCGAGGAAACTGGCTCTATCGAAAGCAAAGAAAATGGAGCAAGCACGGGTAATTGTAATGATGATGCTACTAAACAAGAAGCTGCTATGCAGCAACAGCAACAGCAGCAGCAACAACAACAACAGCAACAGCAACAACAACAGCAACAGCAACAGCAACAGCAACAGGGAGGACAAGGGAAGAAAAAGAGTATGTTTGGCGGCTTTATGAATAGTGCTGGGAGTAAGAAGGGAAGTGTCGGGGGTGGACCTCCAACTCAACAGCCACCACAGCAGCAGCAGGTGCAAGGACAACAGCAACAGGCACCGCCAAAGGAAGATCGAGTGAGGTTTTCCACTTTCATGGCTGTGGAGGTTAGAGGAAGGAGTGTGCTTTGTAAAGCACCTGTATATGTGAGGGAATAAGTGTTTGGTGTCGCTTGCCCGAATTGAGGGTTCTCGATGGGCGAATTTGATTTCGTTTGGATGGTCTTGGAGTGTGGATATGCGCTATAATGATGGCATGACTAGCGAAGATTGATTGGTGTATAGAGAGATGGGATTGGGATTTCGATACGCAAAGAATGAGAATGAGAAAGCGCGGCTTAGATGCGTTGGGCTGGGTTGCGGAAGCTGCTGGCTGCAGCGGTCAAGACGTCGGTACTTATAATTGCAAAGCTCATCTAATTTACATATATCCTACCTCTCAATGCTATATTCAATTTATCACAAGGTCAATTTTGAGACTAATTGGCTTTCGTCTCATGGACGCCAGACAAGAAAGACCGGATGAAAGCATTACGGGACATTAATATCCTAGCATATTTGACTTCTATATACAACATCCATTCTCCCTCCGTATATCATCCACCAACCTACAACTTCGCCCTCCTAACCTTCTCATCCATCAACTCTACCCCCAACACCCTCTCCAACTCCTTCACAGCCCTCCACGTCTTCCCCAACAACACCCTCACAGTCCGCATCCCCACCTCCCTCCCCATCTTCAAATTCTCCCCTATATCATCCAAAAACACAATATCCTCCGCCTCCACCCCGCTCCCGCCCTTTTTCTTATCATAATCGTCGAGTTTCTGGATCGTTAGCTCGTAGATGTCGCGAGCGGGCTTGCGCATGCCGACTTCGGCGGAGGCGATGTACATGTCGAAGAAGGACCGGGGGTTGAAGATGAAGGCGGAGGTGGAGGGTGAGGAGGGATTGGTGGAGGAGCGGGAGGGGTCGTTCCAGGGG
>NAPT01000357.1:0-29157 GCA_002927785.1 Cladonia uncialis
TAAAAAGGGGGGAGGAAAGGGGTGAAGAAAAAAAAGAAAAACCCAACAAAACAGCGCTGGGGGGGGATATTAAAAGAAGAAAGGAAACGAAAAAAAAAGAGGGGGGGGGGAAAGGGGAGAAGGGAGGGTAGGGGGATGAAGGGGATGAAGGGGTTGAAGGGGATGGCGTCCACGGCTCTGATGACTCGCCCGTCGAATCTAATAGCGAACAACAAAATGACACTTGCGGCCCCCAGAACTTACATATGAAGTCAGAAATATCAATAGGTGACATTGCTGGCTTGTCAGTAGGTACGAACAAATGACAACAAGAGGTCAACTGTCTACCTTAGTGCAAGTGCACTTACTCTATTCAGTGACGTGAGAAGCAACAGAGCCAATCCTTATTAATGTATATGCTATTCTATAGAAGCCAGAGCGCGGGGAGCTCAAAGCGCCTCGAGAGATTGCCAGCGCCTGCGTCTTTGAATAGGTCCGAAATGCCACCCCGAAGGAAATGCCGCTGAAACGCATAGAGTACACCACCCATCATAGTAAATGCTACTTGGATTTATCGAGGCTAGATGGCCTGCTATTGTCGAATCAGTCCAAGGGCTGTCGAGGTTAAGAATGGAGTAATATGGAGTCGCAGGGTGCAGTGTATCGCGGGTGCGGAAATATTAGCCTAGGACTCTGACGTGCAGCAGTCATAATGCATGATATTACTGCAGTAAGGGTTCCGATTTCGAAAGCTATGTGCTGGCGGTGAAACACTTTTAGATGCATTGAGGAAGGGAACGTTGGAACGTGACATCGTTGCCCGCCAGCCAGGTATGATGGGCACCTCAAAGCTTGGACTTGGTGGGCGACACAGCCATGTCACCACTACAGCTCTTGCTGGATTTGGATTTGCACACCAGGGTGTCCTCATCGGATGTTGACGATGACGCTACCTCTGGCGAAGCAACGTCCACCGCCTCTGCAGCAGCTTTTTTGGCTGCAGCTGTAACGCTAGGACTCTCAATCTTGATACGGGCCGTTTGTCGAGCGGGAGCTTGTGATACGTGGATGGCAGAATTTGCGGAAGAGTTTGCAGGAACAGCATTAGGTGCTGATCCATATCCAGGAGTTGATTGAGGGTACCCTTGTGGGTAGCCCGCATACCTTATAAGTATTAGTATGAGGTAAGATTACTTCAAGGGGCGCTACGGCCGGGACTTACTGTGGCGAGATTGACGAAGCTTGAGACGGCGCACTCCATGGTACAGCTGAACTGGGTACACGCACCTGAACGGGACTATAGCTGGAGGTGGAAACAGGCGAGTACAGGCGTCTCCATGGCGAGCCAGGCCCATATACGACTTCGTTGTACTCATTAGTCTTGAATAATCGTTTCTCTGCAGTGTATGTCTTAAGCTTCTTCTGCTCCTCCGTGTCGGCATAGCGAATTTGTAACGTGGTGGCCGTCTTGCCTTCACCAAGCGTCTTGTTATTGAAGGCATCAATGATCTCCTGGCAGACCTCAGGCGTTTTGAAGCTGAGTATTGAGTTAGCCGACGAAAATATCAGGGACTCCGTCCGAGAACATACCGAGCAAATCCGACTCCCCGGCTGATTCCATTGCTGTCCTTCAAGATCTTGGTCGATGTAGGCAGGTGATCAGGGTGAGTATCCTCCGGAAAGACTTCCTGAAACAGAGAATCCAATCCCTGCAACAACACTTAGTGATGAGAAGTAGCCGCCGTACGCGACACATACTTTCTCAACCATCAGACGGGGCAAATTGGAAACGTAGAGATTAGTGTTGTTCTTGTCACTCAACGCCTTGAGGCGCTGATTGTGGGATTCCTGAACGTCTATCAGAATATTCAAGTGGGACGACTCACGCAAGGTTCCGCCTTACCTTTGCGAACTTTGCCTCATAGCCGAGGAAGAAGAATGCACGAATGCAATTCTCGGCATCGTTATAATTGTGGTACATGATGAACCCGTACCTGAATGGGGTGTTAGCACTAAGGTTTGACGGGAAAGAGAGTGAAATTCTTTGCCCTTTGCAAGTGTTGTTGGACATTTCGATAATTGCTTTTTGGCTGATGATTGGTCCAAATCGTGCTCCATAACCTCCCAACATGTCGTCAGTGGTATTCGGCTGAAGCCCACGGATGTAAACATTGGTTGTTCCGTTTCGGTTGTCCAGTATCTTATCCAAAGTCCCGCGCCCACCATCCGGTCCACTATGTACAGCAGGGACGGGGGGTGGGATGGCCGGTTCTTTCTGAGTCCATGCCCAGAAGTCAACATAGACGGGCACACCGTCTGAGTCCTTTGCAATCTGTTGATTGTAGGGAAATTGGGCTTGTATAGGAGATGGTGTTGTGCTCCAAGTGGTTGGGGAGTGGCTAGAGATGACAACTGCAGGCTGGTACCCGTCGAGTGGCGTTTGTGGACTAGCTTCCTCGTTCGAAGACCAAGAGCTACGACGAGGTGCGACAAGCTCCGGAAGTTGATGCATGCCCTGTGCGGAGGTCCAAGGATGATTACGAGGCGTGTGCGGGCCGTTGGGTACGGCAGCTGAAGGCATGCCATGATAAGCTGCTTGCTGATATTGGCTAGGTTGCGCAACAGCCATGTTATAGCCGTTGTGGTACTGGTGAAAATTGCCTTGAGCGGTGTTGGAGCCCGAAACCATGAACGTGCCATCAGGGAGCTGATAGAAAAGTTGGCCGCCAGCCTGTCCGAGCATGGTGGTCATGTTGGGGTCGTTCATAGCTATGGTTGCATTGCTTCCCTTTCCCGAGCCCACTAGGGGTGTGTTGCGAAGAGTGATGTTTCCAAGGCTGTCTGCGAGATTTTCAACTCCAGCATTGTTGTGTTCTTGATGCAAATTTGCGGCCGAGATCTGTTGGTAGGCTTGATTGGTAACCAAGGTCTGGCCGGAGAGAGCGGCTTGCATGGTTCCATAGACATTGCCTGTGATATAACACACAAGTAAGCATAATCTTCACAAAAAATACTTTGCTTGTGGTGACACGTGGTACGGAGAAGCAGATGACTGTCTGGAGACACAGTAAAACCAGGAATGTGATGTTGTGCCTTATTTGAATAATGATTGTGCTATGTACAACTGTACCGAATGGATGAACATGATCAGAGAAGGACGAGAAGCAGTAGTCCCCAACGGCATATTCAGGCATTACATTGCCGGAAAGAGGATCGAGAGTAGTGACCAGGAATCGGCTGAGGTAGTGAACATACGAGACATGTTGTTCTGCATCATTGCAAGAGATAGCTCTGACTTGTATAGCTGCTCAATGGCAGATCTGCAGCGGCTTCTCTAGGTCAGCGTATCTCGTGAAAGCGGAGAAAGTGACACTCACAGTGAATTGGTGGAGATTCTCCAAGTACAGAGCAGCAAATATCGAAGTAGACTGCTGTGAGAAACACTGTGAGGCACAAATCAGCATTTTGAAGAGTTGGAGAAGAGTCAGAAACATACGGAGAGGTCTTGATGGTGACGGAGATGAAGAGCAAGCTCGATACGATGTGAGCAAAAGGTACAGTGAATACAGAGAGTATGAGCAAGCAATCTGCCAATAAGTTTGGTTAAGTGCAAGGAGCTGTAGCGGAGAAAGAATTGGAGAAGTGAGAGGATGTGGAGATGTTGTGAGAAAGATGGAGAAGAACAGAATGTGGAGGTGGATAAATAGGTCCTGGTTGAACAATTTTAAGCTAGGTAGGAAGGTGCGGTTTGCATATTTCTACTTTGAGAAATCGTGGAGAAGCCGCAACGCTGTAAGCACTCTTCAATCACTGGTTCCCTACCCCCAATGCCCATACTAGGAGCAGAAAGTGCGAATAACATCATAGCTCTTTCACTTTTCAATTCTCAGTGCTGAGGACCGCGCTTTAATAGACAAGAAGCGATGGTATCGCCATAGTCAGTGCTGTCGACGCGCCCCGGACCCAGGAGAAAAGTCTGTTGCTTGCATAAGGCATCATATGTGGCAAGTAGCCACAACGTCTGGGTTGCATATTTCCCTGAGCCTTGACCCATGACTTCATTGTGGAACATAGACGCTAGGAAGGTCGATATATGTGAGAGCTCAGCCTCTTCCAGCTCCGCGGTCTGCAGGAGCTTTTAGCCTTCTTCTCTGAAGGCTCCAGGAAGTCTTATACAACTTGCGTGTCGGCTGCCGGAGCACCTGCTACAGGCTCTGGCACAAGCATTGATGCCCATCGGTTTCGAAAGAGAGTGAGCATAGCTGCCTCAAGGTATCCGCTCTTCGCTACTGGCTTCACTGAGCATGTTCGGTCCGAGATTCCGAGAAGAGGGTAGCCTCATCCCTTACTCCCCACAACTGAGATCAATTGGCGACATCACGGTTCCTCAGTCGGATGAGGGGCCCTCTAACTCAGGCGGCGGTGGCGGCCCGCCGCCGTTGTCTGTTTGCTCGTTCAACGCGTCGAGATTGGTTAACTCATTGCTTGGGAAGCGCTTGCTAGGCGCGAAAGATCGGCAGTGCAAATGTGCTTGATCTCTCGTGGTTCCTCCGCATTGATCGGGTAGATGCTCGATTGAGTTTCATGCAACTCTCTGCACTTGTACTAGAAGAGAACACTGCAGTGGTGTGAAAACTTCGGATGACAAGGCTTTCATTACTGAGTGCTCTACCCTGCAATTGTAGTTGGGTTTTTCAACTCAGTGCAGTGATATTTGAAATCAATGGAGCTCTTCGGCTTTTGTCTGCTTATTTAAGTATATTGCATTTGTACTCATAAAATTACGGTTGGAGTTTTCGACTTTTACAGGAGATCTTCCTTGCAGCGGGAGAGGTACGGAAAAGAGCAGGTCTTACCAGTGTCTCACATCAAAACCAACTGACCCGACGAAGGGAAACATGCCCCATCATCCATTTGACAATACTCGTTGTTGGTGCATTGCCATTGCAAGGTGCATTGCCATTGCAAGGTGCATTGCCATTACAAGATTGCCATTACAAGGTGCATTGCCATTGCAAGGTGCATTGCCATTGCAGGGTGCATTGCCATTACAACTGCAGCTTCTTCCTTCCCTGTCGCTGGAAAGCAAAGATAACCAGCTTCACTGGATTTTCATTACCTGAAAATCTTGATGGTAGTCACTTGCGTTATCTCGGACCAGGAGCTCAAGGCTTCAACGACCGTTCTGTTGAAAACTATTTTGCTCATACCGAACCTCATCCAGTGGAGCCACTGAGACATACTAAGGACATCATATCTAAACGCATAAGCCAAAACTTAAGTCTAAGCATCTCCAACCCCACGACATACGATTGCTTTCATCTATTAACTTATCACGCCCCTCCCAGGTATGTACCTTAGCATCTATAATTTCAGGGACTGCTTTCATGCGTAGCTAAGACCAAACATCTTCTTGGTACTGATTACTCGACCTCATCGCCTTCACGATTTCTTCTGCTTTCTCTGCACTCACGCCTCGGTGCTCACTTATGATTTTCCCTAGCGTGTCGCTGACGGCGCGAGCCATATTTGCCGCGTCCCCGCAAACGTAGAAGTTTGCCTTCTCCTTCTCGAGCAGCTCATTGACAAGGGCAGCATTCTCTTGAAGTCTATACTGGACATAGACCTTCTTGGGCCCCTCGCGAGAGAAGGCGGTGATGAGAGTAAACTTGTCACCAAGGATCTGCTTGTAGTGCTGTGAAAAGGCTCTGTCAGTCTTTATCCCTTACTGCAAGCGCGTCCATCATGGGATCGAGAAAGATTGGAAATGTATGCTTACTTCCCACTCTTCCTTATATAAGTAGTCTTCTGAAGCTCTCCTGCAGCCGTAGAAGAGTATTGTCTGTCCTACGTTCTTGCCAGCTTGAGATTGAGCAGCTCGCTCTTGGATAAATCCTCTGAAAGGTGCAACGCCTGAACCTGGACCCACCATTATGATGGGCTTCGATGGGTCCGATGGTAGTTTAAAGTTTGAGTGACGAACATGTACAGGCACGTGAATGCCATCGTACTTGTTCCTCGGCCCTGTAATGGCGTACGTTAAGCCATGGGGATCTGGATCTGGGTCACCATGTTGTTTCTGTTTCAAGGCTAAAAGATAGTTAGTCGTGACTCCCTTCACGATGTTCTCACTGCCCGGAATACGAATTTCCTCCACGACGGCTGTAATCGAGATCTTGTCCTTTTGTACCAGCGAGGAGGATGATATGGAATAATAACGTGGTTGGATCTTGTGTATGCCTTCAATCATGATGGAGAACGGGATGCTTGTCCATGGAGTCGAGCTGTGTATCCTTTCCAGTACTTGTGCGATGTTCAGATATTGGCTTGAGACCTTTTCCGAGAAATAGTCTTTATCATTGCCAAGTCTTGTCAACTCTGCTTTCGACTTATCGTCAGGTGCAAACGGTGCTAAAGATGAGATGAATTGACGGGAGACAGCGCCACATATTTCCATGTGATACCGAATCGCTGCATCGTAGGTTGTGGGCGTGGGAAAAGGCACTTTGGCAGTAGGATCCAGCCCTTTCACGCTAATGACCTTGTGGCGTTTCTCTACTAGACCGAGAATATTGACGAAGCGATCGACTTCTTTCCCTGCATTTGTGGGCCATACGGCGATGTGGTCACCAGTGGTATATGTTAAATTGGAGCCCTTGACATCGATCTCCATATGCAGACAATTCCTGTCCTTGACGGTGAAAATTTCTCTCGATTCCACGATTGGCGCGATGTACGGATTGTGAGAATTGTAGGGTCCCTTTTGGCTACCTTCAAGGTGATTTTTGTTCGGTTCACCAAGATAAACCTCATCAGCCTCTGGATCCAAGTCTTCTCGCTCTGTAATACTTAAGACAGGCTCATAGACGGCTTCTCGTTCCTCAAGACCCATCTTTTCAGTCAGTTCGGCCCACATGGGTTCTTTCCAAGCTAAGAAGTCTTCCTCCATAGTTCCCGCGCCGTCGTCACCCTCTCCAGCTTTCCCAATCCTCGTGGCCCCAAGCTTAGTTAGGGCGGCATTTACGCGGCGGACCATAGAATTATAGTGCTCGTATGTATTGTTGCCAAGACCGAATGCTATGAATTTCAGTTTCTCGAGAGGCTTCTCATCCGCAGTGGCCCCACTGCTGAAAGAAATATCCTGGCCAGTCACAAACTCATAGAAGTCCACAGCGTTGTCCGTCGGTTCGCCTTCACCATAAGTGGCAAGCACGAACATTGCTAGCTTGTCTTCGGGAAACGTATCCAGGTTGTCATAATCATAGTCCTCCAAATCGGCCACCATGGTCTTCAACCCAAATCTCTGTGAGCCTTCCTTGGCTAGTCGTGATGCGTAGTCTTCAGCTGTGCCCGTTTGCGAACCGTAAAACACCACACAGTTCTTCTCCGATTCGTCCATCTTCTCCAATATATTCCTTGTTTTGCCCGCTTTCGCCCCGTTGGCTAAGGAGTAAGCGCCTGCATAAGGGTCTTTCGGTATACCCCAATAAGTTCCTTTGGTGAAGTATGCCGCTGTCCCCGCCAGGAGAATGGCAAGGACGATGAGGTCGAGGGTGTCCAGTTGCGCCATAATGAACAAGTCGCTTCTTCACACTAAGCCACCGAAAATCCGGTTGTCTCTGTCAACGAGTAAAGGCCTTCTATCAGAATATTTCAGTGTAGGGGGACCCTGGATGGCAACACAGTTTGTATGTCGTTAGATATCAGATCAGCCGTACGATATGATAAGTGAAGATCCTGCCGGGCGAGTGCTGCGCGGGCTATTGAGGATAGGAATGGCAGGGAACTTAAGAGGGATAACAATGAGGCTTTCGTAAGGAGTGTGAGAAAATCAGAAGAGAAGATTATCCTTCAGAATTTAACATGATTGTCACTCAAGGTGTCATTATTCACCTCTGGCGGTCGGTGCTTTCTAGCCCCGATCAGTGCCCGGAGTAACTCCGTGCTGCTAACTGCTTTATCTTAGTACTAATGGGGATATGTACGCCGAAGAAACCCGTTTTGGAGACATGCTTTCCCCATATTCTATCTTACACTACCTTACGTTCATCTTCATTCGTCCCGGGATTACACAACGTCAATGGCTTGTAGCAGTACCTGAGGCTTTAAAGCCATACAAGCTAGGTATGGTATTTAGGGACGTTGAGGCCGCTTGTGGAACGTTTTTAGCGTAGAGATCTGACCCCTGCTTGCCTTGCCCTGACATCGTTGGACCCCTCGAACCCGTAGTCTTGGGTAGCCAGGGCACGAAATCCATGAGATGTGATCTATCTTGTAATTCTTTGTATTCAACAACACTCCCTGTAATCTGAGGCCGACCTCATTGCTTCCGGTCGCCAATTGCATATCTTCATAAAAGAAGCCCCTGAGGCACGGCCTGACAGCGTCTCCGCATCCTACCCTACATAGCTCCACTCACGCCCTCTCTCGACCTTCACGGTCCCGCAAAGCACGGCTTTCGGACCCTAACACCGGATTGCTTCGCTATGTCAAGCTACCGAACGGGAAAGCGAGTCTGTTTGCCAGTCGAATATTGTTGCTGACTGCCTCCCTAAAAGATGTGGGACCTGTAAGTGGGATTCCGGTTTCCTCATCTCCCTAAAAAGACTATCTGCTGGACTATTAAATCCCACCGCTGATACATACTTTCTATAGTTGGAGCTACAACAGCTATGAACGCACGGCAATATGTTCCTGGCAGTAATCCAGATTTTCCCCCTCCTTACTCTTCTCAACAAGATCCCAATGACGCGGACTTTTCTCGAAGCCATATCCGTGATTTGTCTGGATCGAGAGGACGTGGTCCAGCACCCGCAGACTTGAATACGTTCAACATGCAGCCTCAATCAGCCAGCAATGTAAGATCTCCAAGGTCACAGTCGTCAGTTGGAGCTGCGCGATCGCCTGCAGTCCCTAATGCACTTGAACGGAGGCCTTCCGCAAGCCAGGGGCATCATCGCCAGGCATCAAGAGCTCATGGTTATCAACAATCTCGTAATGCGATATTCCTGGCCTCGCCGGCGACGAGCCCCTTGAGTCCAGATACTCCTGGCTCTGCAGTTTCAAATATAGGCATATCGGACCTGTCAAGCCTTCCAGTGCTCCGCCGTGGTGCTTCCCTCCGGCATCCTAGTGAAGCCTCAGGGAGTATAATGGAGGGGTCCCACCACATCTCCCCAAAATCAACATTAGTGGAAGAGCGCGATATGGGACAAGCGAACCACGGCACGTCAACGCAGAAACGAACAGACCGCACACAGTCCAGCAAGGCACGCAGAGGTCATAGCCACCATCGCTCCCAGTCTAAATCTCAGCAAGAGCAGAGGTCGGTGGGCGAGTACGCTCTGCACCATCTTTTTCAGAGGGTTTGTGTCCTATGCCCTTGGAAGAAGACCCGTTAACGATTTCTATAGTTCGTTGTGCAGGCGGATCAGAAAATTGATATGTGCATAAATGTTACGCCGGAGAAAACCACACTCGATACTATATGCGGAGTTGGTAGCGATCCAGAGCTTGACCAACTTATATCGTCCCTTGCTCACATTAATCGGCAAAAGCCAAAGCCTCTGGTCGACACTATGATGTGGTGGCGAAGAGCCAAAGGCGAGGAAGTTATCAATGCCAAGAGGATGTTGACAGACGTTTGTTACCTTGGCTTGTCGTGCTGCTCTAGTGCTGATTTATTGATAGACTCAGTCGGACAACCTAGTTCAAAGGGGTCTTTCAAGACGACACACAGGCTCCTCCAATGCACTATATCCAGAAGCAGGTCAAGCAGGCTCTACTATCGGGAACCCGAATTATGCGACATCACCATCACTGGAGGAGACAGCCCACCAAGCCGAACAGCGGTCAGCAGCATCAATATACTTGCTTTGCAGGGTCTTAATCGAAGTTTACAACCAGTCTGACGTGACAACTCTTAATCCTGACCTAGCTATCAAAGTAGAAGACATCATCTTTAGCCAACTGAAGAATATGGAACCAGACTCCTTCGATGCTTTTCCTTTCCGATATTCTAATTGGAAAATCTACAGCCAGCTTCTAGGTGTCATGAGTAGTAGAAATCTGCGAAGTATTAGTCAGCGCTTCGTTACGGAACTAGCATATTTCCAACAGGATTTGAGTATTAAAGGAGGAACCATGACACATATCGAGAGCAGAGCTGAGGGGCTGATTACGGCTATGCGCCATATCCATGTAAAGGTACAGCCGGAGGGTACGTGGAAGGAGTCCTGCGATTTCCTCTATAGACTGGCCGAATATTTTGTTAATTCACATGGGCAAAACATCAAGCACGCCTACTGCTCCGTGTTGGAAGATCTGGTCATGCCAATCGTGGCTAACTGGTCCCCAAACGTCAATACTCAGAGATGGAAGGACTTTCTTAACATGGTCAATTCGCGGGTTTCCCAGATGGTGATTAAACCGAAGCACTGGAAAGAAGCATTTCGCCTCCAGGTAGTGATCATGTGTGCGTCACCCACGGAATACTTTGCCACTCAGTGGCATTCAACAGCCACTTCTTTACAGGCCAAACTCAAAGACCGACAATCGCGAGAATGCGCTCTTCAGGCAATTTGTCGTCTTGTCTGGACGTATCTTTCACGTGTGAATGAGCCTTCTTCTTCCGTCCTACGAAAGCTAGACGATGTAATGAAAGCTATTCTCCCCTCGGGGAAGAAAACATATCTGTCGAACGACCCCAACTTTTCCGAACCCATCATCGAAGTCATCCGTATCATTGGTCACCGTCACCAGGAGTATTGTTTTAGGAACATTATATTTCCGCTGATCAACTCTGATCTCTTCACTCCTGGCAAAGACACCAAGGTTGAGCAATTAGAACCGGAGAAAATTGTCATAGGCATTAAAGCTTTCCTCAGGATCATGGCGGACTTAGAGAGACCTGAACATGGTCCCCCTCTGTTTTCACGTTTCAGCGGTGGTGGCTTAGCAATGGATTCACATTCAACACCCGGAGTCATCGACAGCTCTCAGCTTTTTGGAGGATCTAACCCTTTGTCAGGCTTTAATGACCACCAGCTGTCACGCCCCGTAGATATATCCCAACTTAGCGATTCAGCAAAGGAGTTCTACAATCGGTTCTGCGAGATCCTTGGTAAAATAACCTTAATTTGTGATAACGCTTTTGGGGGCCAGGCTGTGCTGGACGAAAAGTTGGGTGCAATCATACCTAAGACTCCACTTACGGAAACCTTCACATTTGGCCGCAAGGATGAGCATTTGGGCTTAGCCGAGCATAGGCAGGGCTTCTATGAGCTGTTCCACGTCGCTGTACAAGCATTGCCACGTTGCTTATCCGCACATGTTCAGCTTAAGTCTCTTATAAATCTACTATGCACAGGTACAGCACATGTTCACTCAAATATAGCAGCATCTTCGGCCATCTCCCTTAAATCTATAGCCCGCCAAGCTCTTGCACAACCAGTTACTATGGGATTCACGCGATTCATCTTCAATTTTGATGCTCGGTATTCCACTATGTCTGACGAAGGACTGCTGGGTCCGGGACATATCGAAAACACCCTCAGACTATACGTCGAATTACTTCAGATCTGGATCGAAGAGGTTAGAAGGAAGAGCAAAGATGCTGCGAGCGAAAAATTGGAGAATGGCTCCTCTGGTAGTCGCAGTCTCCAATTAGATCTAACGAGCATAGAGGCTCTGGTCGATGAGGTCGAAGCCGATGGGATTTTCTTTCTCTGTTCTCAATCGAGAAGGGTGAGGTCTTTCGCAGTGAAAGTCCTCAAGCTTGTTACGGAATTTGACACGGTGCTCGCGAATGATAAGCCAAGGATTATCCAGATCCTTGAAGGCGATTCTCAGCGGGTAATGGACATCAATGACGAGCAACTCACTGTGGCGGAGAGAAGTCGGTTACAGAAGGGCAAACGCAGAAGCATGGCGCCAAACACTTTGATTGAGCTTTGCAGCAGCGACGTGTCTTACGATGCGACTTTATGGTCGAAATTGTTTCCCAATATTATCCGGCGGGGTTTCGAACTTTGCGAAGTGCCTGTGACATCAGGGCGTGACAAAGTTTGTGCGCGCTTGCTGCAAATGCATGAGAGTATCAATCGACTAGCAAATGCTACACGTGGTGTGCCATCGGCTGGTTTTGACCCTGGGACAGCGCGGACACTCAACAGGCTCGGTTCAACCCCACCAGATATCATAATCGAACAATGGAAGTTATATCTGATCATGGCCTGTACTACAATGACAAACGCAGGCGCCCAAACGCAAAGTCAGCTTGACAAAACGCAGCATGCCCGCAAGGCCTCTAGAGGAACCCAGCAAGGGCATGATAAGATCATCTCAGCACGGCAGCTCTTTGGGCACGTGATACCTCTATTGAAGGACAGTCAAAGCTCTATCCGCGACGCTATTGTGATTGCTCTAGGTTCTATCAATATCAACCTGTATAGAACTCTCTTGGAATCGCTCCAGTATGCAGTTACCACATGTAAGGAGGAAGCAAAGCAGCGCATCGGTACACATCAGCGTACCGGAAGTAATCCCCCCAGAAATCCAGCCACAGATCGTCTCAGAACAGAGGTGACGCAGGTCTACAGACTTACAGCACGCTTTTTACGGGAGCCTGCAGTGTTGCAGGACGAGTGGATCCTGAACAATCTTTGCACATATACCAAGGACTTGATGATTTTCTTGAACGACGCTGAAATTCAAAACGACAGGGAATGTCAGAAGCTGAGACGTCAGTACTGCGGGCTCTTGGAAGAGCTTTTTGATGCCGTAAATCGCACCACTCAGCCCTCTCGTTACATGGCATTTGAATCCAGAAAGTCCGCATTCGCCCTGTTGGAAGACTGGTGTGGCTATTCTCCAAACCAATCCAGAATCAATCAGCGTGAAGACAATTGGCAATCAGAAGTTGAGCACACTCAAGACAACAGAGAGAAAACGAGTGTGACTGCAGCGATGGAGATTGAGAAACGTAATTTGAAATTCGCGGCCTTGAGTGCCATGGCGGCTTTATGTGTAAGTAGCTCCAACAGTTTCTTGATTATCCCTTTTAAT
Organism: Cladonia uncialis; assembly: GCA_002927785.1. Lineage (NCBI taxonomy): Eukaryota > Fungi > Ascomycota > Lecanoromycetes > Lecanorales > Cladoniaceae > Cladonia > Cladonia uncialis. The sequence continues at coordinate 13,045 of NAPT01000357.1, forward strand.
CAAATGTGTTTTCTAGGCCGGACCCATTAGAGTCAAAACCGACCGGGGAGATAGCTTGACCTTTGACATCCGCCGTATGCTTTCATGGATGCACCAAATTTTTTCGACTTCAAGTGACAAAAACCATGCCATTGGGCGGCGCGCTCTGTATAACCTTATTACCTACAACCGGGACTTCCCGTACATCTTGGAACAATGCATTGAGAATTGCTATGTCTCCGATCCGCAGAAGCTCACACCCGAGCACCCAAGCGCTCTAGAAAGCTATTTCGAAGTCGTGACTAAGGTATTGACGGAAAAAGATGATTATCCGGTAGCATTTTGGAGGATTTTAGGCGCTATGCTGTTCACGCTGGGTAACCCCAAAAGTGAAATCAGAAGGAAATCTGCCAGACTTCTTCGACTTTTGGAGCAGCGTCGGCAGATAAATTCGAAGATTCAAGACTTCGACATTAGCATATCGGACCGGACAACAGCGGTATACAAGCTGGCGCAATTTGAGATTTCCAAACTTCTAGCTAGACAGCACACTGAGCTTGCCTTCTTTGTGTTCTCTCAGTTCTCAGTACATTTCAAAGATATACATCCCGATAGTCAACGAAACATGGTAGCAGCGATTCTGCCCTGGATTCAGGTCATTGAGTTGCAAGTCGATCCGAATGGCGGTCCTACTGCTCAGTCCTACATGCTTCTTGCCAACCTCTTGGAGATTACGACGAAAGCTAGTGGCGCTTTACATAACGAGATCCAGGCCCTTTGGCAAGCACTCGCCACAGGACCCCACGCCGGTAACGTGCAGCTCATCCTTGATTTCGTCATTTCGCTCTGCCTCGATCGCAGGGAGCAGAGTTTTGTCGATTATGCTAAGCAGATAATCGTATATTTGTCAAGCACGCCCGCTGGGCAAAAGGTCGTCGAATTTTTGCTGTTGCAGATAAATTCCAGGAATATGGTGCAAAAGCCGCGAGAGCCCACAGTCCTTCCGCCAGACAATCTGGGATTGCCGTATGTGGCTGATCTCTCAGAGGCCCTGCCCATTGGTAACAAGCAGGTAAGCCTCCACCTCGATTTTCGTTCTCAGCGCCATTGACTTACTTTCGCAGTCCGGGTTTTCGTTAGGCCAACTTTCATTGATCTTCCTTGTGGACCTCATGGTTTCTCCAACAAATCTGAGCCCTGAGAACGTGCCTTTATTACTACAGGCCGTTACTGTTCTATGGGATCACTATACCTTACTTGTGCAAGATCAAGCTCGAGAGATGCTTGTGCATCTGATCCATGAGCTGATTATTAGGAGAATCGACGAGGACAGCACTACACCCAACAAACAAGCAATCGAAACCTTTGTGGAGTCAATTCGACAGCGCGAGTCCAACGTTGTGTGGGCTTACGAGGAATGGAATGGCAAAGATGAATTGGACGATAGCAATCGCGTTCCAGCGTCAATGATCAACGTGACTGAGCAAGTGGTCGATATCTTTGCGATCGCCTATCCTGACATCCAGACACAGTGGGCGAAGACCTGTTTGAGCTGGGCGACATCATGCCCTGTCAGACATATAGCGTGCAGATCGTTCCAGGTCTTTCGTTGTATTCTGACTTCTCTTGATCGGCTCATGCTCTCCGATATCCTGGCTCGACTTTCAAATACGATTGTGGACAAACTTCCTGATGTGCAGATATTCTCTCTTGAAATACTCACGACCTTAAGGACGATTATTGAAGCCATTGACCAGGAGCACTTGCTATCGTACCCTTTGCTGTTCTGGGCAACCTGCGCATGTCTGGAGACTGTATACGAGCAAGAATTCTTGGAAACCCTACTGATACTAGAAAAGTTGCTTGAAAAGCTCAACTTGAGCGACCCTGCGGTCGTCACGCTGTTGGAGAAGGCGAAGCCCGAGAGGTGGCAGGGTTTATTTGAGGGCATAGCACCTCTGGTGTACAAAGGCTTGAAGTCTGATGTCTCCCTCGGGAGGTCTCTCTCCATGCTAGATACAATCGTATGTCTACCGGATAGTGATCTAGTAGGAAGTCGGAGTCGACTACTCTTCGTCACGCTAGCGAATATACCCTGTTTAATGCAATCCTTCGACGACGCGACGAAGAAGAAAGAATGTCTTCGATCTGCACAGATCTTGTCAACGGTCGCAGAATCCCAGGATAACCAGGAGATTTCTCAGGTTCTTACGGCTTTCGGGAATCGGCGCTATGCTACGAGGAAAGAATTTCTCAGTCAGATGCTTTCCACGCTGCGGCGAGCCTTTTTCCCTATGTGGGAACTCAAAACCTTAATATTTCTGATCGGGCTTCTCACCAACAGGTCGCATTGGTATAAAGTTCGTACGCTTGAACTTCTCTTAGCTCTCATCAAAGATATTGACACTCGTCGAACTGAGATCGCTTCACTTGGGCCGGACTTGATCTCGCCCATGCTCAGACTTCTGCAAACGCAGTATTGTAGCCAAGCTCTGGAGGTCATGGATCATATCATGACCATGTCGGAAACACCGATGAGCAAACAACACATGAGGATGAGTTTTGTTGGTTCGGGTTCACGCGCTACACGCAAAGAATATGACAGGATTCAAAGCTTGTACGGCATTCCAGAAGAAACAGGATGGTCGATACCTATGCCTGCGGTCCATACAAACAACACCAGAGCCAACATGCAGGCAGTCTACTTGGCTGGGATCCAGGCCGACTCTGAGGCCGAGGCCATTCCTACTCCCGAGATCGAATTTCATGCCGATGAAGAGCGCCAAGGTTCCTACTTCCCCCCTGAGCGTTCCGATACACGTGTATCCGAAAGCACCCGGGCAGATTCTCGTGCGGAAGGTGGAATGGGCGACTTGCTTACTAAACTCGACAGCCTTGACGATTTCTTCGACGATTCTCTAGACACGGAAAGCGCGGCCTCAAGTCGTTATTCCAGTGTAACTATTACTCCTTACAATCAAGATCGAGACACCGGTGCTGACTTCTACGACCAAAAAACCGCTCCCATCCTCCACAGATCTCTTGGCCGGACTGGCTCTGTGTCATCACTTCACAATGACAGTGGTTACGCTGATCTCCGCTTTGCAGCAAGTACCAGAGAGCCTACCGTTATGTCGCCTAGGGCTTTCGCTCCGACACCCGCATCTTCTGCTGCTACACCCACTTCTCGCCCGACTCTACACTCTCGATCCGTAACGTCCCCTGCAAATAATCTTGCTAAACCGTCAAAAAGTGTCAATGAACTCCTCTCTGATAACGAAGGCGATGAGACATTCTCTGAGGATGAGCGTTCCACTGGCTATTCTGGTGCTGGTCAGAGGCTGCTTGGCAGTACTTCCCTGCGCAACGCGCAGACCAGCATCAGAAAGATGGCTCCGGGTTTGGAAGGAAAGGATTATAGACAACGTGGACTTTTGAGGAAGCAGTCAAGGAGTCAGAGCCAGGCGCCAGGGAGCCCAAGGGTACCGAAAGTGCCAGAGGCATATCTTCAACAGCAGGCTGTAAGGCCTCCAGACAACTTCTAAGATTAACCCGTGGGATAGCAAGCTGGGACGAGCTCGAATGCCTTGCCAAACCATCCGCTATGTGCTTCTAGACTCTTCCCTACGTTTTGATTATACCATGGGCGATTATACTCCCACCAGCAGGTTCTGGCAGCATGCATTGCATTGGCGTTAACTATGGATCTATTCGGACGGCGAGATGGTAAGATACCTCATAGAGCGTTGCTGACTGGCGGTATTGTATTTGATTTTATATTAGCGCTGCATTATCTCAGATATCATACGGAGGAGAAACCCGCAAATCAACCTCCTTGTACTCGTGAAAATCATATGGGATAGTTTAACACATCTTTCCATGATTTGGCCCATAGTTGAGCTTGCAGGGTTTTTCTATCATTGAAGTCAGGGTGAGCGTTTGGCACTACGGTCAGAATAGAACAGTGGCAAGGCTTTTCACTGCACTTGGACCATAGGCATATTGCGAAGAAAGCCAGGCTGCTGGCTATTCCCATCTACTCATTATCCTCAACATCAAGCTCATTGAAATCGTCAAGCAACTCGTCCATGTCTATCTTAGGGACTTCCTCGCCGTCTTCAATCTCGTCCGTCTCGGCAGTACTAGCCGTCTCCAACCCCTCCATACGATCTTTCTCCCTCTTCTCCTGTTGTGCTTTATACAACGCCAACGTACTCCGCAGTTCAGTATCTTCTTCTACATCCCTCAAGAACATCTCAAAGTCCCGCTCCATTCTCTCTTGATCCTGCTTCTTCGGCAACATCTCGCCCTCTTCTTTGTTCATACGCTTGAGGCGCCAATTGCGAGCCTTGCTCTTCTTTTTGCGGGCATAAAATTTCTTGACTAGCACTACGTCTGGAATTATGGACGAGTAATTGCTGCTTTGCTCCAGCGCGTCGAAGTGTGGGTTATTGAAGTTGGTGCCTGTGAGATGGTAGCCCATGACTGAGTCGCCTGGATGCAGAACACCGCCCAGATGTGTGCGGGTAAAGTAGGTTATGTCATTGACGCCTAAGTCAGAGGACCGCGCTACTGTGGCCTCCGCAAGGAGGAAACGACCTTTCTGGGGGCCCACGGGCTCTATATCCATAATGACGAATTCGACAAGTTCCTGGACGTCGGCTAGAGAGGTGAAGGGAGAGCGCCAGTAGATCGGGGTGGAGACGTCGGCTGTTTGGAGGGTACTTGGGTCAAGGAGGTTAATAGATGTGCCAACGCGGTGGCAGATCGTTAGGGGAGCAATATTGCCAATTTGTTTGGCGAGCTTGATGGGTAATGCCACAAGGTCGTCCTTGCATATGGGAACGAGTTCAACAGAAAAGGAGAATTTGTAAGATTTTGTGGAGGTGTGGATATCCATGGATATGAGTTCTTGGGATTTTTTGGACCGGACAGGTGCAACAGAGGTAAGAAAGTCAACAAATTTTTCAGCATGATTCCTTTGGGAGTAGAAGAAGTCCAAGCCATCCTTCACTTCTTTGATGTTTATAGTGTCTTTATGAGCGGAGTGCTTAAGGATAAGCTGCTCCAGATAGAGAAAGGTTCTCCTGAAAGCACGTTAGTACTGTCTTGTTGTGGCCTTAGGACCTAGGCTGACATACTTATGAGGAACTTTCTGCCGGACTTGCACCACAGCTCGCCATGTGTTGGCGGTGAAGGATTTCGCACAATCAGGGCATTGATGATATGCTACTACATACTCGACTTCAAAAGTCTGCTGTAATATTGTCCCTTGGAAAGCCTCTTGTTGAATGGTGATCTTTACTTTCACGCGTCTAGAATGTGGTTCCGTCCAAATAAAACTGGCGTCCGTTATTCTAACCTTTGAAAGTCCACGAAGCTTGCGCAGACATAATGCTAATAGCTCTCTGGATTCAGGCGCAGCGGTGATCCAGTGGGCTGGCGGTTGTAGCCATCTCTCGCAATCCCGGCATATATGGAGTGTTGCTTCTCTTTGAATACCCTCTGAGATATCTACTGTGAGCTTGATGCAATCGTAACAAAGCGCGCCAGGTGCAGAGGTTCCGTCAACTGGTGCACCACAGTTACAACACAAGATCCTGGGAAATGATTAGCACGAGCACTAACAGCCAAGAAGGGCAGACATACGTTGCGCTGTCTTGTGGGATTAGCGATCTCGAAGGTAATGCTACCGGAGTATCAATATCCATAGACATGGTCGAGAGAAGGCTGTTAGTATTGTTTATAGCAGAGGAGGTAGTCGGGGTTTGCGTTTGCGGACTTTGTTCTCAAGATTCGCTGCGTCAGAGTCGAGTGGCGGCGATTGGTAAGCGCCAGATCCTACAGCTAAAGTGCAGACCAAAGCCCCTGGCGCTTTCGGACATTAGGGTGAGGGCTTTTCTGGAAATCTTGGCGCATATCAGCACTTCTAATGTTATTCTCCATACTATCGCTCAAGCTCTGATAAATGACTGAGATAATCACGAAAGGGACGTGGTACTCGGCACCTGACTGTGAGGGACGTCATGGGCACTAGAGGAATATCTTCTATACCGATTGGATGTTTTAATTGCCGACTTGCCCTTCTGAAAGCTTTCATTTCTAACGCTGGTAGCCTCAATCGGCCTGTCATAAGGCCAACCTATCCCAAGCTTGGTGGCATTCACCCAAAACCAGGCCGTTCATTTTCTACTTACCATCCCTGGCGCTCTGAGCTTGCTCAGGCGCGGCAACTCGAGCATCAACCGTCAGACCGCGAGGCAAATGCGGAGCGACATCTCACGCAAGCCGAAAATGAATCTACTGAATCAACAGCATCCACGCCCTGGTATCTTCAAGTTGAGAGTCCCCAGCGACCATCGAATCCACTGCTTGCACGTCAGCAAATCCCTGAGTTGCCACCTGATCCACCACCACTACTTAAACCTATGCTCGAGCACATCTCAGTTGACCTAGGCCTGGACGACCTCCTGATCTTTGACCTTCGGAAAATTGATCCGCCCCCTGCACTAGGCGCTAACCTTTTGATGGTTCTTGGGACCGCCCGCAGTGAGAAACACCTTCACGTATCAGCGGACAGGTTTTGTAAATGGTTGAAGAGAACACACAAACTGTCTCCCTACGCCGATGGATTACTGGGTCGGGGCGAATTGAAGCTTAAGCTGAGGAGAAAAGCTCGTCGGGCAAGACTTCTGAGCAGCGTGGGGTCATGTGAGACTAAAGATGTAGATGATGGATTGCGGACTGGTTGGATATGCGTCAACGTTGGCACTATCGACGATGGCAGAGGGACAGCCGAGAGCTTTACTGGACATGAGGGCTACGTTGGTTTTGGTGAGGAGGCTGGAGGAGCCAAAGTCGTTATTCAGATGCTTACAGAAGAAAAGAGAGAAGAGCTGGACTTGGAGGGGCTTTGGAGTAGAATACAGCAACGACAGGAGCGTAAAGACGAGATCATACCAAGGGGCCAAGAAGAGCTCCTCTTACGCCAAGAGGTTGGTCAAAGCTCATTGCATCAAGAAGCGGCAAGTTATAAGTTCTCACGTTCTTTATCAACCAGGCATTCGAACAGAGCGAACATAAGCCTCAACCAAGTGAGGCGTTATCATCGTGATCCAGTGTCGGCTGCAGAAGAATCTAAGGGCCTGGGTAATAGCGACTACATGGGACCATATGAATCGAGCTTGGAACCTGTTATACAATCGCCTGAAGATTCTTCCACACCCCGCGAGACAGTTGCAGCCCCTTCGCAATCTGGCAATGCCCAACTTGAGGGCCGTCAAGGTCACTTTAGCGACACCTCGAAGCCTATAATAATACGCGCTCTTGTCAATCATCTCGAACATCTCCCTGTACTGGATGCTCTCAAAGCATTGGGGCGTGGTGCGAATGACTTCAAGTCCACACCGTTCCTATCATCATTCTACCAATCCTACCCACTCTTTCCTAGCGCAGATCACTGGGAATGTCGTTTGGCTGTCGTCTGTCATGGTATCAGGATTGGCCATTCGGGCTACTCTAAAGCACACCTGAACTCACTTGCTTGCGAAATGCAATCATCTTTGGTTGAGATTCCGGCCAGGGTTTTCTCGCTCATCTATAAAGGCTTCCTCATCCCGAACCCACAGAGGGCAGACAGACATCAAGGGCGACCTTCCATTGGCCCTATAACCCTCGGTCATGCAGTGGATACTCTTGAAGCCATGAGCTTCCGGGGCTATCGCATCCTGACAGATGAGATATGCTCAGACTTGTTGGTGGGTGCGATTCGGGTTAACCGCCATTCGCGCAGTTACAGCGATCAGGGTCCAAGACGACTGAAAGATCTCCTGGATTATGTTTCTGATAAACCCCTAGATCTCGAAACCGAACTACGTATTTTGCATGAATGTGCAGACCAACAGAAGTGGTCCATCTTAGAGGACTTCTGGCGCGGATTCGCAAGAGTTATGCGACCCAGGCCGAAGGAGCTTTATCAGGCTCTGTTCAAACGGGTTGCTCAGAGGAATCATCAAGCCTACATGATTCGTATGCTGCGTGAGCGGGTACCAGACATGGATCAAGAAGAACCTCCTGTGCGCTTCGATAAAGAGCTCGCAGAAGTTTTAATGGACTGCTTGCTGATCGCGGAGCCAAACGTCAAGAGCATGGCCATGGACGAGTCGAATCATAACCGAGAGTGGGTGAGGCTCTGGAGGCATTGCCAACAAAAATTGCGAGAAGATACAGCCTAGTACTCTGAATTCTTTGACCAATGACCTTCCCAGTTGTACTTCAGGACCTCATCACCCCATACCCACCATCCGGCTGAAACGTATCTCCCAAATATTTCCAAAGCACGATAGCGGGCAGGCAGCATAGGCTCAATCAATTCTTTGAGATTTGGTTTCCTGGAGTGGTAATCTGGTACTGCCACGATTACTCTTCTTTTAGGGTTCTGTGGGTGTACTCCAACTTTGTTAACCCTCTTACCAAGTAACAAAATCTCATAAGGCTGTCTCCAGACCCCTTCAACATGGGTCACAGGAACACCGAACAGTGTCGTCTTCAGCCACGCCCACTCCTCAATTAGCTCCACTTCCCAAGCTGCGAACGCTTCAAGCGCTGCGGCTCGCACACGCGGATTGTTCGTGATCCAACATGCTATCAGCCCACCTTGTGCTATGTGCTGTCCCAGAAGACTTTGCAGCAGCGCCACAGGACCCGTGTCGCCCATGGTATCGTACTTTGCTGATCTCTTTGCTGAACGATTTCTCCACGGTGGATCGAGCAGGATTAAGTCGAACTGCCCCGGGCCGGCGGTAGCGCTGGCCGCGGGATACATGGTCAGGGCTCCCATACTAAAGATTGGAGCTGTAACTTCGGTGATTTTCGACATGAAAAAGCTGGCATTGGGTGGTATGCGGAAGCTGGTTCCTGCGTGGACAAGGGCTGCAGATGTAAAACATGAGTTGTTGACCAATTTATTGCTGATTTGCCGAATGTTGGAGCACACATGTATTGCAGAGGTGAGATTTATGGGGAGCGTCGAGGGGTCGGAGAATTTTCTAGGACTGGAGAGTTCCTTCGAAACACGCAGATCAGGCTCAACGATTTGGGGAAGGACCACGGGGTTTTGCGCTGCACTAGAGCTCAATGCTGGTAACGGCTTATGGAGGTCACGGACGGCATTTTCTACATGGAATGAAGGCAGTGGGTCTTCGGCCTCGAGGAGCTTTCGCTTCTCAATCCGGCCAGCGGTCACGAAAGGCGAGATCTTTCGCATCAAACACCATTCGCCTCGCCTATGATCGTCAATTTCCGCCAGGGCTTGATAAATAAGGGTTGTGGGGAATTGAAGGGCGGGATCAATTGGAACCTTTGTCCGTAGTATATTTGCTTTCGCTTTCCCTGACTTGGGCTCTGTAGACGGATATGGCGCTTCGAGAGGTGGTGAGGAGTAGATTTGGCCAGTGCAAGCATAGTCGAGAGTACCTTGCGCAAGTGAAATAGACCTTGGAATATCAAGTAGCACAATTGTGCTGTCAACGTTTTGGTAAAGAATGGCTGAGGAAGGAGACCCGTTATCGGCCATTATATGTTTCAAGATAGTCAAAGGCAATAATTGGCCGCCCTTCTTCTCGTCATCAATACAAGCCGTCACCTATTCGGCATTGTTCTAGCACTGACAGACTTTTCGTCCCGTTCGTGATATCAATTTGATGTAGACAGAGCATCGCAGTAAATAGTTTAGTAGCATTCTTTTGCGCTGCGGGATTACGTAATCTTCTGGTTGACAGTATATCAAAGCCTATTGGGTTTTCCCTGCTGTCCGAATCACGATTAGTAAAGACCAAACATGGGGCGAGACGGCTTCGAGCATAGATGTTACACTGTTAACCATGACCTCGTCAGCATTCGGTTGTAAGATAAGAAAAGTGGAGCTGTAGGAAGGATACGAAAAAATAGCGATTTCGTTCCATCTAGTCTAAGAGCTCAAATTTTACCTAAGGCATGGACCTGGAGGATTTGCGGCGGCTAGCTCGAAGGTACATCGAAACGATCACAGCTAGCAATCCTAACCCTACCGGTCCCCAATTCCTGATTCCTCCAAATGGTAAAGCGCCTAGTACAGCTGCTCTTGTTGAGCATCTAGGACTTCCGCATTTGGAGGGTGACAAGCTGCAAGTATGAATTCCAAAATTAATGTCTGCTCACTTAAGGGAAAGTATTGACTACTTTACTAATAGATATACGAAAGTTTGGTGATTTTGGAGACGTATCTAGCCCAAATTTCAAGTCTTGGACGGGATTCACGAGAGCATTCTGCAGCCACCTTTCTTCGCGAGTGGGTAGCGAATGCCATCCTGCCCTCTGGAGCATTCGCCGAGCGACCGCTCTATTCTACAGGTTAGGACCCTGCAAGATCAACGTTCTAAGCTCGACTGACGACAAAAACGGATAGAAGCGAGGAGCAAGCTCAATCCAGACGATGTTGCAAAAGCTCGAGCTATGGGGCTTAGGGGTTTGTTATTGTTGTCTCATTTGCGAAGACTGGTCCCTCCACCACAAGATGGGCCAGATGGGCCAGACGCCGCAGTGTTAACGTGCTTGGCTGCTTTCAGTGACCAGAATGATCCCTGGAATAGCTCTAGCGCACAAGAACAGGCGTCTATTCTTATCAAAGACTACACTAGATCAAGCCGTTTGTCATCTATGCTTACGAGTATACTACAAAAACGCGTCAAAGCACTATTCTCTCGGACGGGGAATCCAGCCATAACACCGCAAGGCAGGAAGGCGATCAATCCTAGGCCAAGCAATATTACAATGCACAGTGATATTGATGCTGAGATCAAGCCATGGAAGTTCCGTGATGTATATATCGTTACTGTATTTCGATGGGTGTTGCAGTGCTTAAATGTAGGTGTCAATGGAATCATAATCGCCTCCCATGGCTGACCCTACAGCAAGGAATCATCAGTGCAAGCCAATTGGCCCATTATAACCCCCCCGCTACTGGCGCTTATAGATGACTCGTCACTGGAATACAAGATCGCAGGTTGCAATTCTCTGTTGGGTCTCTTAGAAAAATGTCCTTCCGCTCTGCTCGAGCGCACCGGTCTAGGGGAGGTCTTCGAAGACGCCGTCATGCCATGTCTAAGTCATCTACCCTCCTTAACTGAAGAACCGGATTCATTGAGAATGCTTGGAGCAGCTTATCCGGTGCTCATTCAATTGGCTTTGGCCCGCTTCCCAGATGAGAGGAAGCACGCTGCTAGGATCAAGGCTCTGGATAGAGTGCTCCGTAACGGAATAGTAAAGGGCTACGCGCATGCCGGAGACCATGTCAAGATAGCTGAGCTACTTGTACATCAAACCACGACGCTGGTGAATGAGATGGGTACTGAATTTGTCAGACATCTAAAGGTACAGAGTTGTAATCCACGCGTGAGCCTAGGCTAACTTCATTTGAAGTATATACTACCTCTGTTGTCAGCAAATTTAGCTTCACCGTTCGCAACAGTGTATCCTTCGTTGTTACAGGCTTCGATCAATGCGGTCCAAGCAATTATTGTCAATCACTGGGCTCGAATGTCCTACCACAAAGGCGAGATCATGCGAGGACTATCAATCTGCTGGTGTAGGATTAGAGACTGTGAAGTGGAATCGAGGGAGCGTTTGCAAATACAGCGGGGCATTGAGAATGCGATGCGGCTTCTAAAGGCCATTTTACAAAGCGACGTGGATGTTGCAGAAGATTATCGGCTTCTGGTTGATAGTGACACCGGGCTCCGGGATCTGTTGGTCGCATGAGGAGCAGTGATTGGTTCTACATTCATGAATAAGGCTCCAAGAGTGGCATTCATCGGGGGTATCCGGATCGTCAATGTCAAGATACAAAACAACCAACACTCAATGGCCCCAATGCCTCGCCAATGCGATGCCAGACTTTTTGACCTGATCAATATTGTAGAGTATTCGTTCATGGGTCCACCCGCTGCTTGAACAAGGATTTGCCTTTCATCCATTGCCGATAAGCTTTGTAGCGTTTTTTCATTATGTCTGCCTCTGTCACGGTAAGAGGATCCTCTGGAGTGCCCAGGAATTCTCCAAACGCCGCCAAGTCGTCTTCAGAGATGATCGTGTTCGTGATAGCATCGATAGAGGTACTGTTAACATACTTGAGAAACTCTACGCTTGGGTTTGGAGGGAGGTCATTGGAAACGACCAGGGGAAGTGTCAGAGGATGGTCGATGTACCGTTGGTATTCATGCGCTTCTTTTGCTGATACTGAAGGATTAAGAGAATTAGTGACGAATTGGTCTAGAGTCCACTGTGCCGCGGCTGATTTCTCTTTGGGTGATTTGTTCTCCTTCGGACGTTTCGCTAACATTGACGGTGCGTCCTCCGTCTCTAAGAGGGAACGTTTCCAGATGCTTTGCTGTGATGCAGATTGTCCATCGTGCTGAGACTGCAACTTGGCTTGAAGTGATGAGCGTTTGGACTGCAGGATGTTGCGAGGACTTTCGGCAATCTCCTCCACCATGTCTTTCTCTGGATCTACAATTGTAACTTCATTCTTCTGTTGTCTTTTTTCGGGCGAAGCATGCTCATTCCCATCTCTAACTCTGAAGGGGCTGAGATCGTATTTGCCCTCCTTGGCTGACATGAAAGGTACATATCTATAAGTCGAATTCATCTTGATTGGCAGCATCTTCTTGAATGAGGTCATGGACTGCGGCCTATAGTATTCAAGCCAGTAATCATCGAAAAAGCTTAGCGGCTTCTGAGCACTAGAACCGTGTAGCTGGGTGGCAACTTGCAGTTCCGGGCGATCTAGGTTTTCCGGTGTAAACCATTTGATATAGCTCTTACGGTTCTGCGCAGACCAAGTACGAGGGTCCGCATGGTGGAGGTAATAATCTGTCGAGAGATCCCAGAGCATTGGCTGGCCTTGAATGAAGGTGTAATTGCCAAGGAAAAGATTGTATGCCTCCTGCCGTTGCTTATCAAGAAAAGAGTTGTTATAATAGCGCTTGAAGCTTTCCACCATATCCCGAGAGTGACTTGTCCACTGATTGATCTTCCTGTACGTCTCCATGGTATTTACGAGGTGCGAACCACCATACTGGATGGCGATTGTGTCCCCATGATCATGAAACCTAGTCATGAAACCACTCTCAGAAAGTTCTTGGCACGTTCGGGATAGGGGCTTACATATGTGTGAAAAGATTGACGGCATCGGTGTCGTAGTTGATTGATGGACCATCTATGATCCCCAGAGCGTGCAATTGATGACCGAGTGCTCGTTTACCAATTACGAATTGAGCAGCGTTGGTGCGATCTAGGCAATCAATGCAATTGGTCCTTGCAATTCCCTTCTGGGTGTGAATATTGCCCGCCTCGTACGAGCCATTGCGGAAGAACCCTGTCTGAGTCATTACTTCTTCCGCGATCATTTCCAATGTGCTAATAACGTCTTGGTCTCGGCTAATGGGAGATGTAGTCAACTCTCTGCGGAGATAAAACGAGGAAGTACCACCTGCCTTTTTGATGCCTTGCTCATATCAAAAGCCTTGTATTGGATCCTCTTGTTTGCGGGCAAGAATTGGTTTAGATAGGTAATTGCATTGCCATACTCAACAAGAAGCTTTGACTCCCGGGGTGTCCGCTCACGAGACTGAGTCATTAGCATGTTTGAGGACTGATTTTGACCCTTATTACAAATTTACCTTGACTAGATTGAGAATGTATATCGGTGCTCCATAGCGTTCGAAAAGATTGTCGAAGTGCAGAGCAGCTGCACTGTAGAACGGGTCCACGAGATTCACTTAGGAAATTAGCCTCAACATCATCGCAGAGCCGGAAAACATGCACTCAATAGCTGGCTTAGGCGACACCCCAGAATTATCCTGCGTCCAGTGTAACGGGATACTGCCACGATGTTGTACATAGGACGTATAGCGAGGATTAGCATAGAGCTCGGGGCCTGGAGCGTGGAATGAGGTGGTGAGCATCTCTGATACTATTTGTTCTGTTTCGACGTCGTTCGCGACATATCCCTTCCGAAATAAGTCAGTCAGCTTCGTGAGAATTTCAGATAAGTTGTAATACCAAATCGTTCGCTCCACGCTTCAGGAAGCGGGCACCAGCAAAGTATCGTGATCTCCTAGCAATGAGGGTGATATGGACTGTTCGTCCGAAGACTCTTAGAGCTGGGGAAGCAGTTAGTAGAGCAAAACCGCTCTGAGTGAAGCCACTTTACTAGCTTGGTCTACGAAACCATGCACTATTGGTAGGCACCAGTCATAGATATTCCTCAGCGCACTCGCTGCTGGCTCAAGCAAATGATGATTCCAAACGAACATAGAGTTCTGATGCTTTGAAGGGGTATTTGCTTCCCCTGATTGCAGATTCTTCCTTTCTCGAAGAATGTTGTGTTGTAAAGTATGTGTGATATCGTAGGAGTAGCTAAAATAGAACGAACGTGTGAGATCGAGATTGTTGAGAATGCCAATGAACCGGGTCTCTTCTGCATCTCTATCTATCTTGAAACGAGGAGATGCCATAGTCAAGGAAACAAGCTCAGTTGCATCAATTTGGTAAATGTAGTGACCTCCGATCATTGCAACCTGGCTCCTCTTGGTGACCAGAAGCATATAGTAAGCCTCTGTGAATCTGATAAAGCCCAAAAGGCCCCACATGCTGCATTTGAGCTTCATGCCTCCAGAGGCCTTGTTCCCATCATCTACCGCATTCAACAGCTGGTTCATTTCTTTCCTGGTGTATACAATGTCGTCCTCTGCGATACTCAAATCCCCAGAGTCGGCGGTGCGATCTACTTTCAAGATCCTGAATTTACGTTCTGCAACGTCCATGCCAACTAAGTAGAACCGGCTTGCCGTCTCATACAACGAGAACCGGTGCATTTGGCAGACCCCTTCTTCTCCAACTTTTTCATAGAAAGCCGCTTTATTGCGTTGTGCTGTAGAGCCTGGGCTTGTGGACCTTGGGAAAGATCTTGCGGTGGCAGGCTCCTCGCCTTCCTCATCTGAATGTATTCGGGATCCTGTTGGTTTGGGAGTACTTGGGGTATCGTTAGAGAGCCGAGGAAATGGCATGGCTTCTAAGAGTCCTTCAGCTTCACTGGCTTCATGGTAAATGTCCTCATTCATTGCCATCGACGTTCTAACGCTCTGGCTTGTATCTCGGACAGCTGACTGCTCATGAGCGAGAGCTGCTGCCACGGCACTTGTTCTCAGGTGCCCGGCAACAGGAGTAGAGTACTGTACGCTGCTGTTCATGCCCCTTCCTGGGGCGCAATCTTGCTGGTCAACGAGGTAGTCTCCCATTTCGCCAGGATTGGGTCCCTCGTTGTCGCACCCTCATAACAGACACTGGTCAATTGGGCCAGATCACAGAAGTGCTGCCTTCGTACGTACGCACAGGTGTGGCGAACATGAATCACAAGCTGCGGATGGAAGTGGTGGTTGAGATTTCCGACAAAAGCTCATTTTTCATACCGGGAGCTAGTATTAGAAGGGCTATCTATCGACCGTATACACACCCCTCAACCGTATAGCCCCCTGGAGAGACCCTAAAGTTGTTCCCAGCTAGAATCAGGTCTCTAGCGCTTTTTTCCTTAAGAACCAGCTTTAAAAACTCTTATATATTAACGTTATAATATTATTTCTTTAATTAATTATAACTTATATTAAAAGTAGGGTGGTAAGTTGATTAATTAGTAGAAGAAGTCTACTCTGCAGGCGAGATCTCATCCGGATGCTAAGGCCTCACTTAGCTTGCTTCGCTCGCTAAGCTCCGCCTTATCTTTAGATTTTAATATTTCTATTTAAATTATAAAGCTACTAACTACTAACTAACTAATTCTAATATATATATAGTAGATATTAAGTAAGATTCTATTAAATAAAACTTTTATTAAATTAAGTTTTTATTAAATTAAGTTTTTATTAAAATTAACTTTGTTATATAATTTAGTACTAAATAGATAGTATAAATAAGCTTTTATTAAATTAAACTTTTATTAAAATAAGCTTATAATAAAATATATTTATTATAATTTTAAATATTAATAAAATTACTTAAAAATATTATAAAAAAAAGATTTAATAAATTTATTAATTATTA